>PVIC010034784.1:0-19385 GCA_004025085.1 Thryonomys swinderianus | reverse complement strand
TCTCTCTCTCTCTCTCTCTCTCTCTCTCTCTCTCTCTCTCTCTCTCTCTCTCTCTCTCTCTCTCTCTCTCTCTCTCTCTCTCTCTCTCTCTCTCTCTCTCTCTCTCTCTCTCTCTCTCTCTCTCTCTCTCCCTCTCTCTTTTCAGGAAAGAAAAGAATACTGTAAAGTATCTTAACTACCAGCAGCCGAGCTAAATAAAGGTCAAGAAGGATTCATTTCTCCATTTGACAAAGTTACTCAAATAGGGAACAGTGTTTTGTCTCCTTTGCTAACCACAGAGCCCCATTTCAAAGCTCTCGGAAGAGCTTGATGTAGTCATCTCACTGTCTGTTAGTGTAAACACAAAAGAAGAGAAAACTAGTTTTACAAACTTGTTCAAGACAACACTGTATAATGGATTTTTAAAGGTAGTTCTCTTGGTAGCTTGGCTTTCTATCAGGAGGCAAAAAAAAAAAAAAAAAAGAAACAAATATTTTGACCTTGGTAAAGAGAAAGTTAGTAATACCGCTTTGCCCAGTTCATAGCCCCTCCACCCACACACAGTGCAGATGATGGAGCGCTATATTTGCAGGTCTGCTACAGTCTAAACTGATATGTAGGAAGTAGAAGAATACAGAAAAATGATCCTTCTGAGGACGTATTATACTGCCTTCAGGAAGTACTTTCATCATGAGTGTGCTGAAGTGGAAGAGTCCTTCCATTTCCATGTCATTAAGGAATCCTTGCTAGCATGTTTGAAGTATAAATTCAAATTTCACTATCAGTCAAATGCAAGGTGGCCCATACCTGTAATCCCAGCAATCGAGAGGCTGAGGCAGGAGGATTGCTGTGAATGAGGCCAGCCTAGGCTATATAATGAGACCCTGCCTCAAAAAAAGTTATACATTACTGTAGTCACATTCAACCAGATTCATTTATTTTATTTATTCACTCACCTATACATGAACTAAATAGAGGTTGATTTTGAAATATGTGTCAGTAACTGCTGAAGAATCAGACATGCACAGATGAATGTGCGTGCTTCTGAAATTATGTCTCATATTTTGTTTTCCTGAAGAGGAGATATGAGGACATATGGACCTGTTTATAATAAAATGGAGTCGGCCCTGGGACAGCAACAGCCAGGGGAGCCCTCATGGCCCAAAATGGGGTGGTCAGCATAGTTGTGGGGGACCAGAAAAGAATTTCTGCAGAAAATACTGTCCCATTAATAGCCAAAGAATACTTGAAACAGGTTCCATGGCATGGCTGAGGTTTTATGTGAACTATTCTCCATAGATGACAGATTTGAGCAATGATAAACCTCAAAAGGTTTAACAATTATCAACCTGAAAACAAAAGTTCCTCGTTTTAGTGTTGGTCCGTTTCCACGTGGGTGCCTCCTTATTAAGGCAGATTTTTAAGGTAATATCATTGAATCCAGGGTTGGTATAAGAAAGTGGGAATTGGTTCCAATGAGCTAGTATGAGTCTCCCTGCCCCACTACCCATTGTGTAGAACTGATTGGAAGCATCAAATGACATTAGGAGGCTCATAAGGCAATTGCATTATACAATGCATTATAAATACATTATACGATGTTGTCTTGAACAAGTTTGTCAAACTGGTTTTCTCTTCTTTTGTGTTTACACTAACATACCGTGAGATGATTGTACATCATGCTCTCCTGAGAGCTCTGAAATGGGGCTCTGTGGTTAGCAAAGGAGTCAAGACACTCTTCTAAATTTGAGTAACTTTGTCAAATAGGAGAGATGAGTCCTTCCTGACCTTTATTTAGCTCAGCTGGTGGTAGTTAAGATACTTTATAGTATTCTTTTATTTCCTGAAAAGAGAGGGAAATAGAGGAAGAGGAGAGAGAGAGAGACGAAAAAGAGGAGAAAGAGGGAATGCTTTAGGAGACTTTTCAATAACAAAAACAGAAGATTTTTCATTGTCATATCTTCATTTCTTTCTTTTTTGAAAGTCATAAAAAGTTCTGAAAGCTATAAATCTATATGTATTGGTTATATTTGTTTTATTAATATGGTGTTTAAATATTAAAGAATGCAAGTACATCATAGTACATCTCAGCTCAAGGACAGAAAGAGAAGCCACTAATTAAGCTTGGAATGTTTAAACGTTTGCTAATGTCAAGAAATAACTCATTGAAATCATTCTGCAGAAGTCTCATGAGAGTTTTCTTGGTACTGCCCCCATCACCACCACCAATAGTACCACTAACCATTTGTCCACCCACAGCACCGCTGAAAAGGTGACATTTATTGCAAGCTCGGCATTTTCTGCCTCTTTCCTGGACCACAAAAATTATGCTGAATTCCCCAAAAGAAATGAAGTTGTTTTTACATTCTCTCCATCTTCGCTCCTCTTTTTTTTTTTTTTTTTTTTTTTTTTTTGCCTGACTAGTAACAAGACGTTCTTGGAAACCTCCCCAAGAATGGCTGGTCTTTTAAGAGTACCAAACCAATCTTGTAGGCGCCAGTGTCTTGGCACATTTGAAGTGAGGGTTACAGAAACACCTGTATCCTTTCAACTAAATTTCCCGTCAGTGGCCCCTCAAGTCCACACAGTTGCTTCATAGTTGGGAGCAGGAGCAAGAAAGGGAGAAGTGTGTGGTGTCAGACTAAGGGCAAATTTGCATACTGATTGTCCAAGAAAATGCCCCTGAATTATCTTGAAATCTGTAGTCAAATTAAAACTTCTCTTGAACCCTGAGGTCAAGTAATAGGCTAGTCCACACTCCGCATTTGTCTTGTTGACTAGTCACACAACACCTACGGTAGGAGAGAACGCTGTGGCCTGACACCTCACTGGTGGGAAGGGCATGTGCTCTTTTCTCCTCAGAGCTCACGAGGCAGCTCCCTTACAGTATGGTTGCAGACTCAACCCAACAATAAAAAGCCCTAGCTGTCTTCCTCCTCTTTCTGCACTACATGGGTGAGCATTCAAAGTCTATCAGAGACAACACAGGAATAATGGTGACTTTGTGTGAGCAGCAGCTCCAGTGTCTGCAGCTAGATGGGCTCGATTCCAAGTGGGTGTCCTCACCCTAGCATCGTATCAGGGAACACAGCAAGGCGGGGTCTCTTGAGGAACCCAGGAGAAAAGAGTATCTCTGAGGACGTTGGTGGGCCAGGTAACTCACCACTGCTACCAGAAGGAAAAATGCTGTGGCCAAGTCTTTACTGAAGAATTTTGTTCTGTTTGTCTTTCTTCCTCCTCTGGATTCACTAGCTTCCGGATCCCTACAGTGTTGAAATTCTGAAAATATAACTCTTCTCATTGAGTGGATGAATGGATCTTGATGAAAGTACCCTAAGCCCACAAAGTAGACTCTTAATTTTACTACTTGATGCCTACAAGTTTATTATTTACTGTTATTATTCATTTACTATTTGCTATTTTACTATTATTTGTTTGTTATTATTTTTATTATTCACCCTTTACTATTTGGCTATAAAGTCTGATGGTTCATTTGATCAGTAATGTTAATCAAGAATGTTAAAAAATATATACCAAACAACTATCATTTTCATATTAATATAAATTAGGAAATTGATCAGTACCTAATAAGAGATAATTGGTCTCTGATATTCAGTTGTACCTGAGGTTGTTTGAAGTTGGATATGCCACATTTCACTGACTACAACCAAATCTCATTTGAGCCAGCCTTTGTGATTTTTTTCTGAAATCTCTTTGGAGTGGTCATCTTAAACAATCATTGGAATGTCATTAAACTGTTCATTATTCATTTCAGTATGGGCATATGACCAAATCCACTGTACAAGAATGAAAGGAAGTCAAATAAGTCTAGCTAGGAAAGGTTTTCTCAGCCATGAAACAGATGTGTAAGAAAGAGGACATATTTCTCCTGACATTGCACAAGTATTCATGGTTGGATACCTGGGATTAACACAACTGTACTACCACAATGAAACTGAGAGAGAGAGACAGAGCAAGAGTGATTCTTGAGTGGTCCTGTTGAGCTCCTGATCATACCGCACGTGGGACCAAGTTGTCTTCCCAACTTTTACTAGTAGAAGCAAAAAGTATCATTACCCAGAAAGGTCAGTGTGAACAGGCATTTCCTATTACTTCCAGCTGGTGCACAGTGTGCCTGATAACATTGTTTCTTCCTTTCCACAGATGATGGAGCTGAGATTCAAAGATGAAAACACCTTCTCTATTCCCAGCTTGGAATTCTCCTCATCAGTCGCTTAGCCCATGGGGAATGGACCCCTATGAGCTAAGAGCTGCTCAATTGCAGTGAAGCAACCGCGTGTAGACAACTGACTGCAACAAAAGCATTATCGGAAGGTGGCTTCAAAACAGCTTCCCTCTAGGGTCCTGAGGAAAGAGGGATTCATGGACAGAGAATGAATGTCTGCACCATTCCTCACCTGCCTCATGCAAGTCAACATCCTCATTTGGAGTCTCCAGTGGCAGATACAGTGAAGATCTCTGATCTGTTTGTTTTCCATAAACCCTGTTCAAGACTGTCATTCCCAAGTATGAGGAAGTATGCTGTCTATCCTGGGTAAAAGCTAGACCACATCTCCTCCCCATAGACGGGGCTTTTACCAGGAAATTTGGCTGTGAAGTTGTAAACAGAGTGGAGCTGAAAGTAGGATCTCTCCCTTTAATCATTAATCACCATTTCAGCACAAAACCTTCCCTCTTCTATTCCAGGCCCTCCTCCTAATACACATGTATAGAAGCATCCTCGGAAAGAGATGACATGACCATATTTTTGTCCCAGGTCCAAGACTAGAAGGACACTTTCCCCAAAACAGTCCCTGAGAAACATTCCCTCTCTGTTGAATGTCAAAGAGCTTTAAAAAAAAAAAAAAGCTGCTCTGAAGACATTTAGAAGAGTCAACAGTGCTCTCACAGTACAGAGCCTGCCCCTTGAGGGATTCAGAACTGTTCCATTATAGCAGAAAGTCTGTGGAATGTAAATCCAGTGGCGTGAAATGCTGTATATTTTTTAGAAGTACAAAGTAAGAGCCATTGGTTACGTAGATTTACCCAATGAATGGATTGTTGCATCTGTATAAATGAACTGTCAGAAACAATGGCTATGTAGCATTTCTGTTCTTAGGCCATGAAGAGAAAAATACATTCCCAAATAGCTAAGAGACCCTGTTTTATAAAACCTAAGAAAGAATGGGAGGGTGTTGATTTATACTTTCGGGCTACATGCCTCAACTCAGAAAGCACAGGCAAGAAATACGCTCTTCAAGTCTGTCTAAATATGCAGGCATGTCAGTTTTCTGCCTTCAGAATACTAAGGGTCAAGCTCTCCTTTCCACATTTGTGGCCATTTAGACAAATTGCAAAGACTCATTTGTGTTGTGGCTGGCCTCTTTTCCATCTTGCTCCTATTTTAAATTCCTTTCTTCGTGATTTCAACTCTTAAAACTTAGACACAAATTTATCCTCTGCTTTTACTTCTCCCCTGCTTGTCCTTTGGATGTGATCCTTCATTCTGAATTATTTGGAACACTTAGAAAGCACTAAAGGTGAAGGATTGGTAAAGAAACAAGTAGGAGATCACTACTAACATAGTATTCAATTTGTTTTATCTAAAAGATCAATCTGTCTGCTGCATTATAGATGAGTAAGGCAGTAAGTAGGTGGCAAATAGTAGGTCTGTAACTCAGCCAGTGACAATGCTGGGAAACTTTGAAAGATTTTAAAGCCTCCAAGTGGCTAGGACTGATTAATTGATGGATTGGGACGGTGGAAGCAACTGTCCCCAAAGATTACCCTGGGCTCCAAGGATGAACCTGCCCTATGTTTCAAAGGAAAATAACCAAAGTCTTTGATTTCAGGCCGCTGAGTCTATTCTCCTAATATTCTCTCCATACTCTTTGGAAATGTGGAAAAAGCACATGCTCCTGACTCCTGGCCACACAGTTCCCTGCCTCTTGCACACAAGCTTCCTTGTCTGCTGGAGGAGAGTTGGTCTGGTCTTGGTCCATGCTCCCTGGGTGATCTGGCCATCTTTCTTCATTGTAGCTCTTCCACCATGTCTCTTGAAGTGCACCATCTTCTTTTCATTGCTTTCAGGCTTCATGCATCATTCTGCCACCTACTGCTCTAGACACGGTAATAATATTCCCACAAATATTTCCTATTTTGGGTTCAGCATTGCTTAGTGTGTTTATCCTTCCCCTTCTGCAAAGCAACATGCCCCTTTTCAGAAACTCCTATATACTTCTCAGCCAAGACCTCCTTCAAAGACCTGAATGTTCTCAATAAAAGTCAGAAGTGAGTTCATCTGCTCGAGAGCACTTTCATTCCTCAAGGATGAAATGACATGTCTCCCCTTCTGGTCAGTGTGTTTTGTTTTGCAGTCTCCAAATCTCTCCCAACTGCATGTGCTTAGAGAAACTAAGCCTCATCCCTTTTCCCGCTACTGAGAAAACTGTTTCATCTGTCAATAGTTTTCAAATAGGAGTTAATCCAGACTATGTGGTGGAAGGGGGAAGGCCCAGTGTCCACAGGAGACCAACTGGAAGGACAAAGGGAAAAGAGGAGAGACGAGTTGAAGACTTTTTTCTCTCACTTCACTGCTTCAAGTCCAACTTCAATCTCTTTTCCTAAGACATATGCATTCCATTTTGAGATCTCAGTCAATTCTTTGCTTTCTTTCTAATTTAACTGTCTTGGTAGGCTATAGCCCTAAACTTCTTTTATTTTAATATCATTAATATCAGGTATCTCTAACTGTTGAGTATACTTTCAAAGATTTTGCTCTATCAGTGCTCTCTTCTATTGATAACTCCAAATAACTGGAATTGTTTTCTTCTCCTAAACCCCTCAGTCTTTTATAAATTTGTATTTTTTGACCTACAAAACCATGGAAACTATTCATATAAACAACTTCATGAGTTCCAATATGAGTAAAGACTTGTGCAACACCATGTTCTATGCCACAAATCTATCCACCACCCCCAAAGATTTTTTCTGATCTCTTATATGCAATTACTTTCTGTGATAAGAACACAATATAATATCTATTACATTAGTAATGTTTTACATATATAACATAATACTGGGAAACTATAGGCACTACATTATATAATAACTCTTTAAAGGTTATTTGTATTTGTACTTTTTGACCTATTTCACCATTTCCTCAAGACTTAACACTACGTCACCTTCTGCTTGATTTACCACTTTAGATTTGTCACAGAAGTGGTATCATTTGCCAGTTTGTGTCTGTCTTATTTCACTTATCATAATATCTTCCAAGGTCATTCATATGGTTGCAAATAGCAAGACACTTCCTTTTTTAAGGCTGAATAATACTTCACCCATACACACACACACACACACCATCTTTATTAATTCAATTATCAATGGACACTTAGGTAACTTCCTTGCCTTAGTTGATGTGAGTATATCTTCAAAGAACATAGGCATGCACATATTTCTTTAAGATTCTGATTTTGATTATATGGAATTGCTAATTCTATATGTGCTTCATAATATCTTCTACTTATTTCTTCCCTTTTGGGAGGTTCATGCTTTAGAACAGTGAGTTGATATAACAGCCATGTACACCTGCATTATTTCCTGTTTTTCACAAAGTAGAGGAACTGTCTCTCTCCCTGATTGCTGTGTAAATCATTCTGTCTGACAGCAGTCTTCCCTTTCCAGCTTTAAGGTATTTTGGCATTACCTACAAGTGTGAGATATGTCCATACATCCTTCTATATCTCACTGAGTTACGTGTTAAGATAATCATTTCACTTCATTGGCCTTAAGATCATCATCCTTAAGTTGGAAGCTGTAAAAGACCAACATCTTCAGTTGTTTTCATCACTGAGTTGTAGCCTGCTCCTCTTGCCTTTTCAATCTTAATTTTACTTGTGTTCCAGCTCCTGTAGTCCTGACCATTCACTTTTGCCCCTTCTATCAATTCCAAAATATTTGCCTTGTAGTATTTGAGGACTTACTATACAGAGGTATAGTAAGAGAAAATAAGAATGATTTTGGCTGCCATGTTTGTCATTTTCCTCTCTCTTTCTTGTGGCTCTTTCAATGTGCAAAAAGGAAGAAGAATAAATAGACCTCTACACAACATGGTACTGAATTATATTCTTGCTATATTATTATATTAGATCCCTGTTACTTGTCATGTCGTGAGTCTTAGAAAGAAAAGAAAACCATGGCTATGATTTTTCACCACAGGGACCAGCTCTGGACCTGTACCCTAGTCATGGGAATTTGCATATGTTGGGAAGATCCAGATGAGAAGTAATTTAAGCAACATACATGGCACTGAGTCCAGTAATGAAATTTCTTTTATTACACCCAATGATGTATAGAGAAACACTTGTCAACAGAACATCTGGAATAATCAAAACTTAGACTTTCTATCTGAACGCCGGAGAATTATGGGTTCCATCATTCATGAAAAGGAGCTTGAACTAGAATTTGAGCAGTCACTGAAATGTTTAAATAGGAAGCAAATGAATCGGATTTCTGCTTCAGAAAAATTATGCTTCACTACTAAAGAGAGCATCTTAAAGAGCCTCAAGAACGAGAAAAAGTGACTGGTGTGGCTGACTTTGACCATGGTAGTAGAGTCAATGCATAGAATGACTGAGAAGCCCACAGGTGATTTGACAGAACTAGTGACTGAATGTGGAAGAAGGGAGAAAATTCCACTGAGTGAGACATTTGCTGTCCTCTTCAAGTTTCTCTACAGCTTGTTCTCTTCTGAATCCTTCATGTGTGAAATTGCATCACTCACAGACCAGCTTTAGAAAATGTGCAGAGAAGAGTTTGTAGTTAGTACCATCATCTCCATTTTCAGTACCTTGGTTTCTTCCCCTACAGCCTTTCTGTCTCCTTTGAATTTAGACAAATGTGTATGCTGGAGATGATGGAACATGAGAAACCAGGGCCAAAACACAAGTAGGCCCAGCTTCTATTTTAAATTTCTGCCATTTTTAGCCTGTTATATGGGACAAGTGATTTAACTTTGTTAAGCCTCAGTTGTTTCATAAACTAGAACTATCATGTGTATCCCACAGAGTTTGGATATGTCAGATATATCACACTTAGAAACTACCCAGCAGTGTATCTGGCCTAGAATAAATTCTCAAAATCTAATTTTTACTAATACAATACCATCTGGGAAAAAATTGATAATTTTAACTTATGTTCACTTAATCATATATTGTTTCAAATCTGATCATCTCATTCCCCAAGAGTATGTGCTTTTCAGGCTTGTTTCCTAAAATGAAACAGGAGACACTGTCTCTAACTCACAGATAAATTTATTGTAGTAAACAACCTTAGATAGAATCCCTCCTTTTTTTGTGGGGGGGGAGCAATACTTTGTTCTCATTACCACCCCACCAAAATATCTCCTTTGGCTCTGCCAATGTATATTTATATGACACAAACATATAAATAATAAATACGCATCCTGACTCTCAATATTTCCAGCTCATGTTCTGGCCCAGCTGCTTTTTTGATACAGTCAACCCTAGATAAATGTCTTCATTTTTTATTGAATTCTTTATTGGTACATTTTATATACAGCTCACAATCACACTCAACACTGGAGAATTTGTACCAGTATATGACACAAGTTAATTCTCATTTTTACCCATATCCCTCCCACCCACAACACTTTCCCCTTATATACATGCTATTTCTTTTTATTTCCAAATGATATTTATTCTTTCTCCTCATTGCATTCCCCTACCACATTCCCTTTAAATATTTCCTATTTTACAAAATATATCATACATTCTGGAACTCATTTACATCTACAGGTTCTCATACCAGAGAAAATATATGGCATTTACATATCTGTGATCTATCTATTTCACTTATTAGTGTGTCCTCAAGGTGTATCAATTTGCACATAAATGATTGAAACTTGTTATTCTTTATGGCAGAGTAATACTCCATTTTATTTTTTTAAAAAACCCAGATCTTCCTTATCCAGTATCCACTTGATGGGCATCTGGGTTGTTTCCAAGACTGAACTATCACAAACTGAGCTGCTATGAACATGGGTGGACACATCTCTTTACAATATGAATCTTTTAATTCCTTTGGGTATATTCCTAGCAGGAGAATAGCAGGGTCAAATGGGACCTCTAATCCTAGTTTTCTGAGGAATCTCCACACAGATCTCCAAAATAGTTATGCAAATCTATGATCCCACCAAAAGTGGAGAAGGATTCCTTTCTCCCCACAGCCTTGCCAGCATTTATTGCTGGTTGATTTCATAATAGCAGCCATTCTTTGTGGACTGAAATGAAATCTCAGTGTTGTTTCCATCTGCATCTGTAGAATGACCAGTGATGTTGAACATTTCTTCATACGCTTTTTGGCTGCTTTGACTTCTGCCTCTGAGAAGTGTCTGTTCATTTCAGATGCCCATTTTTTAATTGGGTCTTTAAACTTGATTTGGTTAAGTTCTTTATATATTCTAGATACTAGCCCTTTGTCTGAAAAACAAGTACTAAAGATTTTTTCCCATGTTGTTGGTTGTCTTTTAGTGCCAGTGGTTTCTTTTGCTGTGCAGAAGCTTTTTAGTAGGATGAGATCCCATTTGTTGATTCTTTCTGCTAGTTCTCACGCTATGGAGGCTCTGTTCATAAAGTCTCTGCCTAATGTCTGCATTTTTATCACTACCTATAGTATCACTTCTTCTCCTGAGAGTTTTGGAACTGAAATTCAGCTGCTCCTATTATGCTAAGGAAGGGGTGGAGACACCCCTTGAGGTAAATGTTTGTAAGAATGAGAAACTCACCAGTGTTTTTATAGTCCTTTAAAAGTGACTTCTCGATAAAGTGTAGTGTTGCTCTGCCTTAAAAAATGGTAAGTTTGGGGCCAGAGATTTAGCTTGGTGGTTCTGGTGCCTGCCTAGCAAGCGCAAGTTCCCTGGTTTGATCCCTGGTAACCACATACAACAATACTACAGGCAATCAGTACCAAATACCATAATGTCAGGTGTGGTGGCTCATGACTGTAATCCTAACACTCAACAGGCAGAGGCAGGAGGATTGCTGAGTTCAAGGCTTGCCTGGGCTACATGGTGAGCTCAGGGTCAGCCTTAACTACAAAGCAAGACCCTGTCTCAAAAACAAATGATAAGTTTGAGTCATTTATACTAAAATTGATGTACCTTCAGGACATACTCATAAGTGAAATAAATAGGTCACAGATGTCTAAATATCATATCTGTTTTCTGGTATGATAAACTGAAGATGTTATTAAGTTCTAGAATGTATGATGAATATTGTGAAATAGAAATTATGCAAAGGGAAATATGGTGGAGGAATGAGTAACAAGGGATAAAAAAATTGATGGTAATTTTAAAAAAGGGGAACAAAAATCTTATGTATTTAGGGTCTGGAGGGTTGGGGGTTGGTAGGGAAATGGGAAAAAATGAGAATTAAATTGTGTCATATACTGGTACAAATTCTCAATATTGAATGTGATCACAATATATACATATAATGTACCAATAAGGATAAAAAAAATTTTTTAAAGTGACTTTTCCCTTTCTCCATCTACCTACTCCCAGCCATTTTCAGTGCCTTTATATATTTGTATTTTGAGTATTTATCAATTCACACTGATGAGAAGGTTGGTCTAACAGGAGTTACATAGCCATCCTAGAAGTAGAATTCATCAGTATTATTTTACATAGAATAAAATTCTACAATGAAGATTTTTAAAAGAAAGAAAAATTGGGTTGAGATTTAGCTCAATGGTTCAGGCACCTACTTGTGCAAGGTCCTTGGTTTGATCCTGGTAACCACATACAACAGTACAGGGTGTGGTGATCCACGCCCACCAGCAATCAGTACCACATACCACAGATAGTGGGCGTAGTGGCTCATGCCTGTAATCCCAGCACTCGGGAGGCAGAGGCAGGAGGATTGCTGAGTTCAAGGCTTGCCTGGGCTACAGAGTGAGCTCAGGGCCAGCCTGAACTGCAAAGCAAGACCCTGTCTAAAAGAAAAAAGAAAAATCATCCAAATTTAACAACTATAAAAACTCACATTTTTCCCTGTGGTTCTTTCTACTTCCTGTCTATGAACATGCTTTTAATTAGTTCATAAAATTTCTACACAAAGTACTATACTTTTGGTCCAATCCTACCATTTTTGACATCCATGCTCCGGTGTTCCTAACACTGGTTGTGAAGAGTGTTTTGCTTCTGTTTCACAAATAGAGCAACATGAGTCCATACGGCACAAAGAACTTCTTCAGGTTATGCAACAAATCAGAAATTGCAGTTGGTATGTCCTCACTGTAATAAGTAGTGGGTTTAACACACACACACACACACACACACACACTTCTTTCATGGCTTTCACAAAGGAGATGAGTATTCTGTGCACTTATTTTATTTCAAAATTTATGGCTGTGCTTACAGACTTCTTGAAGCATGAAGGTAAGAGAAACCAAAAAGGACAAGACTTAGTACTTGAAATCCAGTTTCCAAAAAACCCTTTACCTTTCCCAGACATTCACAGAGTAACTTTTAAAAAGTGAACTTGGCTGCTGTTTCCTTACCTGTCCATTTCTGGTGTCAAGTTTCCCAAAACTCATAGACTTCATGACTCCTACACACAAGCAAATTCCAGACAGAGCAGTTAGTGCCCACGCGTAGGAGATGGATTCCCAGCAGGGTGGATGTGTCTTGGATTGGTGCTTTTTTTTTTTTTTCATGTGTGGGATTTGGAAAAAGAATGTTGAAAATATCTTTTCCCCCCATAACAGTTGAAGACTTTAAGTCATGTAGAACTGAGACGGCTATTTGCCATGCAATATAAACAGTAGCAACAGCGCAGCCCACACCCTTAGCCAATCTTGGTATGCCTTGCAAATCCCATGTGTTTGGAGATGCAAGTTAAAAATTTTATTATTCTCTGATGCTTTTGCTTCACAGAAACAGATTTTTGGCTTTCCTGGGTGGCTATCTAGACCTCCTCCAAGAAGAATTAGACTACAATTTAGATATTACATTAGCTATAAGGTAATGAGGATTTTCTCATGTCTTTCTTGTTTATTTTACTTTTGACTCATGTATTTTGTGGGGAGCTATATGCGTCCATATATAATTTCTGCACAATTAATATTTCCATACATATTTAACTGTGATATTATGAAATGCAGAGACAGTGGTCCTTTTTTACTTATTCTTATATCCAGTGTTCTAATTAATAATCATTTCATAACTTCTTAGATTTCATGGAGATATAAAATCTGGGAAAGGTTGAATATTGTCATTATCATAGAAAAGTTTGAAAATCCTCTATTATTTCTAGGAAACAATTTATAAAATAACATTTATTGGAAAAGAATTTATTTCTGTCAATATCATTACCAAATGTATGAAAGCCAAAGATAACAAAGGTGTTTTTTATCACCTTAACAAAAAAACTTTGTGGTTTGATATCTCAGCTATTTCCTAATGGTAAAAAAAAAAAACAGACTTCTCCAAATACTTATTTATAAGTTAAAAGAAATGGAAAGTTATTTGATGAGCTCATGCCATAGATACACTTAAAGAAATGTGATAAAAATCACATTCTTAATAACACAATACAGCTCCAAAACAATACTTATGCTTGGGAATTGCATTTGTCACTATATCCCTAACTGGACTCATACGTGTGTGTGTGTGTGTGTGTGTGTGTGTGTGTGTGTTTGTCAAGGTAAAAAAATACCAGCAGCCAAATATTTTCATGAAGTAATAGTGACTACAATCTCTTCTTGGCTAGTTACAGTATATGTTATCATATTATGAGCTTTCAGAAGTCTCACTTAGGTAGTACAAAGTTGCTGTTGAATTTACTTTGTGAACCAGTGTAGAAGAAGAAAACAGAATTATTTTTCACTAAGATTAAGTAGCTCATAATTCTGGCTAATGTACTTACATGTTTAATCTTAGGCAATTAATTTAAGCTTGGGGGCTCTAATTTTCATCAGCTAAAAGATGGGAAGAACATTCTACTTCCTAAGATGTTAGTATCATTGAAGTTTAAAATAAACCATCACTTGGAAAATATCCTGTAAAATGTTTCACATGATTTTGACCTGTAGTAGGTGATGATTTCTCTTGTTCATGTTGGTTGATCTTTCCTACTCCTTCCTTCTCCTCTCTTTTTTTCTCAGATTATTTGTCTCAGATGCATAGAAGTACATTTAATTTAGCTGATTAGCAGGGGTTGTTTAATCAGCCTTTGCTTACCAAAAGGTAAGAGTGAACCCTAACTCTTATTGCATTGCAGTAAAATTGCACAAGAGGAAAATATATATGCCTTTCTTATCCCTTCAAAACTGACAATGGACAGTGTTTTCTAGAGGATGTGGCCCTTTAAGACACAGTCCCTCTTGGTCACATGCTCTTCCTTTGACACATGACATTGGCAGATAATATCTGTTAATTTGTGCTCTCCAACTTCCAAACCTTAGGGACAGGGATCGTGCCGTTGTTGTGTGTATTAATTTATTGATTTTGTTCTGGATCACAAGGCATAGAGATGCCCCGGGGTGGGGTTCTCAGCAAAAGCTTGTGGACAAAACCAGTACTCACAAAAATATGACTTAATGAATATTAGTATCTCATATGCTAAGAGTTTCCTCTGTATTTCCTCTCTACTCTTGCAGAGATGGGAAAGAGAAGATTAGGGAAGTTTCCCACAGTCAATAGGAAATATTCATAGGGAATGTGATAGGGGAAAGTAACGAGGGGAAAGAGTAAATATGATTTGAAAAGAAGAAGAAAGCACATTTATATAGGGGGTGAGGAGTTGTGAGGTGGGTAAGGTTATGGGTAAAAATGAGAATTAACGTGTGTCATATACTGGTACAATGTTGAGTGTGATTGGGAGCTGTATATAAAATGTACCAATAAGAAATTCAGTTGTTTTAAAAAATGAAAAAAAAACTTTCAGTTATAAAATAATCTGTGAAAATCCACAGTTAAGATTCAGCCTAAGTTTTTGTTTGTTTTGCTTTTGTTTTTGTTTTTTTGGTGGTACAGAAGATCAAACTTAGGATCGGCTCTTGTACTTGCAAGACAGGGTCAGAACCACTGAGCTACATCCTTGACCCTCTGCCCTGTCTAATTTTTAAAAACTCATGCCTTGTATGGACAGGAGATTTGGCCAGTGGTACTCACAATGCTCTGAGTTCAATCCCCAACATCATATGTAACAAGATTTTTTTATTCCATCTTTTGCTGCTACTTCTATCAACTGACCTACCCATTGGCGGCTTCTCTTCCCATCCATCCCCTGTGACATATTCTGGGTACCAGGCAAGGAATGACAAAAACACAGGAAACACAGGAAGAGGTGACAGGAGCTCAACAAATGCAAGCTGAATTATAAAAATACCACATTGTTTCTAGCCCAAAGGCAGAAAAAGCCTTGTTGGTACCTTTTTGGAGAAGAAATCATAATAAATATCAAAAGCATTAAAATGTGTGTGCCCTAAGACTCAACAATCCTACTCATACACAACTGCTTAGTCATATATACAAAGTCACAGGCGCAAAGATGTTCATGGTAGCCTTGACTCGTTAGAAAAATAAACTGACATGGAGATTCCTAGGAAAATGTGGTACATTTGTTCTATGGGTTACTATATAATAATCTAAAATAACTAAACTAGAAACTTTATTCCCAGAAGATGGTAACTGAATGAATAGGTTTTCAAAACAACTGGGAACATGTGTCATCTCATCTTCATTACACTTTCCATTAAAATATATGAATGTAAGAAGAGAGTAGATGTATACTCAGCCATGCTTAGAAACAGCGATCAAAATACCCAGTCAGTTTTTCAAAGGGTAATGAGGTTCTTTTAAGGTTTTCTAATTCTTATTTTTAAGAGGACGCTGCACTTGTTTCCTTGTGAGCAAGAGTAGATTTGATGAGCAGTGAAGTTCATGGCCCTGTTTAATACACAACACTTTAATTTAGAATTCCTTAGAAATAGCTGAGATACAAACCCTCTCTGGAAGGTCTCTGCTCTCAATTTTCTGAAACCCTTCTTTATGTTATGTGCTTTAGGCTTTGGAAACACGGCTATCAGCTACCTGACTGTGGTCTTCAAAACTATATGACCATGCAGATGGAAAACGGCTTCTAAATTTCTTAAGCTGCATCCAAAATACCTCTACGTAAAGCATCTCAACAGTGGGGTGAGAAGATGCTTGCTTGTGTTCACTATAAAATAGAAGATTCTGTACTGTAAGATTAAATGACAACCAAAATAGTATATAGGCTAGTTATTGTAAAAAAGAGTTGAATTACTACTCGCTAGTAATTAAAGAGAAAGAAACATTTTTTAGAACTCTACATTCATTGGCCCCTATAAAGTAACAAAAGAGTTTTAAAAATTCTAATGAAACTCAAATAATGTGCTAAATGTGGTGGCACGCATATGTAACACCAACTCTCTAGGAGACTGAGGCAGAAAGATCTCAAATTTGATTCCAGCTCAGAAAACTTAGCAACTTAGTGAGATCCTAATTCATCCTCTGTGTTCTGTTAGAAGTCAAAAGCAAGTCATAGGATGAAAGGGCTTCCTACCCTCCTATATGAGGTTCTAGCATGGTTTGACAAACAGGACTGTAGTTCAAGAGCTTCTTAGTAAGCTCAATACTGTCTGGAGTGAGAGCCTCTATTGATTCTATCGCCCTATGACTATAGTGAGATAGATATTCAAGCTTCCCGAGGTTTGATCTCTACATGTTTCTAATGCAAGAAATACTGCTTACCTAGCATGAGACCTAATGCAGTAACATACAGTGGTTCCTAGATCAGTACTGATAATAATTCCCATGCTATTAAGAAATACTTTCTGCCAAATATTTTATAAAACAGCCTCTTTCCTAGAATGAAAATTATTCTTCAGGCAAGCAACTCCAAGTTTGGTCAAAAATTACATTATAATTTCCAGCTATGTGAAAGGCTGAGCCCTGATAATAAAAAATTCTGCCAATCCAGTTATCTGCAGCTACCTTTGTAGCAGTATTACGAATAATGCTGCATTATACAAGTAGCCAGACAAATCTTCAGTTTATCACAATCATTTATTAAATGCTAAGCTTAAAATATAAATATGAGCAAATTTCATTCTTACATTTATCCAGGTGCTCTAGACAGATGAAACTTAGGATAACTATAGGACACCAATACCCTTCCCATTATTTATGAAGAACTCTCTCTGTGTAAAGCCTGTCTCCCCAGAAAGTTTGGATCCTGTTTATTCCTCATAATCAATTGTCTAAGATAATGCCATGAGCTGACCCTGACGAGGGTAGAAAACCCAGCATGGTAAGGGTAGATAATTCGCCATGTTCACAACCTATGCAAGCGAGGTTGAAAGCTGATGCTCTGAATCCAGTTCCACCTCTTCACTCCACTGGACAAAGGATTGGTCTGCTGAGTGGATGAAGACCCCAAGCCAAGACAAAGACATCCAACTGAAAGAAGAATCTGTGCTAGTTTTGCGTCCATAGGCAACTTAGACACAAATCTTCTGTGGATCCTACGGTAACGTTCAGCCACCCAGTGTAACTTGTGAGACATGTGTCACTGCGGGCTGCACATTGCCACGCTCTGCTCTTGGCCCTGCAGAGGAAACTTCTGCTTGAACTGGGCTCTCTGTACCCATATTGGGGTACTTTTTATTGCCCCTTTCCTTCTCTTCCTTCCCATCTCTGCCATCCTCAGATTACTGTCTCTTCTCCATAATATCTGTCTCCCTGTCTTCTACCATCTAGCTTTTATTTTGCTTTTTAAATCACATATACTTCACATTTCTCATGTAAGAGACAATGTGAGTTATTTGGCCTTTCGTGTCTAGTTTTATTTCGTTTATCAATGTGCTCTCAAGGGGTATCCGAGAGAGTGCTTTTCAATTTCATATTTCAGTCCCAACAGAGCATTCCACATGACATGCACATATAGTAGGAACTTGCTCGTATCTCTGCAGAGAAGTGAATGAGTTATGTGGATCAACAAACACTAGGTTGAACTTGCTGACTTCCTAAGAGACAGAAGACTTTTGAACATCCTTTGAGTTCCCATTACATTGTGGCTGCTCTTTCAAATAAATATACATCTGAATAGCTTCTCTTAGTACTAAAGATGGTCCTTTTCCCTGAATCAGTTCTGTAAAAAATAAGATGAGACAAAGCAAAAGACAACAGCATCAACGTGGAAAACAGTCACAAGTAAAAGAGTACCATCTATTGAGAAGCAGTATCTACTTTGTTAACTATTTCATATCAATAGCACAGAGATGAGAGTACATGATCAAAATTATTTAAAATGAATGTTTGATGCATCCTGTTGAAGAATTATTACTGATCATTTCTATATAATAAATATTACATCCCTAAAAGGAAAGGAAGGACACTAGGAAATACGTGACCCAAAGGTCATCAGGACATAGACATAAAGAACCACCTGAGAGCCAAAGAGGCTTCATGGGAAACCAAATCTGATGGCACCATAACCTTGGATTTCCAGCCTCTAGGAACATGAGAAAATGAATTTCTATTATTTAAGCCACACAGTCTGTGGTATTTTGTTATGGCAACCTGCATTGGCCCATTTTGGGTTGCTATAACAAAATACCACAGGCCGGGTAATTTATAGTGAAGGGAAATGTATTTGGCTCATGGTTCTGGAGACTGGGAAGTCCAAAAGCACAGCAGGAGCTTCTGGCAAGGGGCCTTCACACCGGGTCAGTTCATGGCAGAAGACAAGAAGTAAAGAGAGTGGGCCGGCATGAGAGCGAGAGGGAGCCCACCTACTTTCACCACAAACCCACCATGGAGACAGCTACGCAGTGCTCAGAGTACCAACATGAACCACCCTCTGGTCCTGCCCACGACACTGCCAGACTCCATGTCCCCTCACTGTTGAAACAGAGAGTGTGTCTAACCTGTGATCTCTGAGGGAACACATTCCACTATCGTGTAGTTCTAGCATGCTGACAAAGAAAGGGTATGCTGTGAAGCGGCAATCGTGACCAAATAACTCTGAAAAGAAGCCAAGTCTGAAAAAAAAAAAATCAAGCCAACACAATGGTGAAAATACATTCCTATTCATCTAGAATACCACAATAGAAAGCCCCTGACAGCCTCTGAGAACTCACTAACAGTGGAGGACAAGACCACAATATGGGAAAGGAAGGTGTAGGGGTGACTGTGGATGCTGTAACAAAAACAGTAGGGAAAGAAAAGGTCGAGGGAATCTGAGTGACATGAAGATTAGCTTGAAGAGACGAAGACAAAGACGTGCAGAAAGAGCAATAATAGAATTTGACGTCAAAAAAATATATATTTCTGAAACTGACCATTTGACTGAATC
>PVIC010034783.1:0-19389 GCA_004025085.1 Thryonomys swinderianus | reverse complement strand
CTTCCACCATGCTGTTCCTACCTTGGAGCCAGCCTACCATGACTGAATGATATAAACCTCTCCTCCTTTAAGTTGTGGGGGTCAGGCATTGTTTCCCAGTAACAAGAAAGTAATATGTGATTCATTTCCACACAGATACTTCAAACTATTGACTGGGATTTTCCAGTTTTAGTCTGTATTTCAGGTATATTGACTGGCTCGACCTACTCTACCACACTCCTAATTTTTTAAAACAATCGCTTTGATATGTTTATGATTTTGCTCAATATGATTAATAATAGCTATTAAAACATTTGAGCCTTGGTATCTTTTTATATTTTGTTTTCATTACAAAAATATTTCAAAGGATGTTAATAGATTCTCACATTCTAAGAAATAAAATAGAAACAAAAACCTTACACTTTAACATTGAAGTAGGTTTAAAAGTAAAATTTGAAATACAGAAATATAATTATACTGACATCTTTTGTAAGTGATAACACATGATAGCACATAATTGAATGACTCCTATACCAGAAGAATCATAACTAAGGGAAAAGACAAAGAGCCTAATTTATTCTGACTAATCAGGATTGATGTTAATTAAAGAAGAGAGCAGATAATGACTTCTCATTACTACCTGATAGATGGAAATAGATTATTCTTCTTCTAGGTAAAATAGCAATTAAATAACTTTTTAAACAGGATTTATTTTCAGAAGACTTTCTTCTATAATTGAAACACTTGTATAAAGGTCTTTTGAAAAATCATGTAGAAAAAATGGGTTTCATCAAAAGCTATTTACCCTTTAGTGGTTGTCACATTTGGTGCATATGCACAAGAAAAACACAGCATTCAAGCAAATGGTAATCAGAGCAAAATCGACTTGCATTATTTTGTGGAAGGTTTGGTATTAAAAAAATATATAGTGTAGTGAAGTGATTAAAAGCACAAGTTCAAATCCTACTCTTTATCACGTTGCTCTGTGAATTTCACCATGTTTAAGCTTCTCTGAAGATTTTCCCCTTAGTAAAATTTTAAAAATAATAGATCCTGCTTCAGAGGGCTATTGTGAGTATTAAGTAAAATAATCTATGTAACATCCACAGCACAGAGCTTTGCTCATGGAACAAGCTAAGCAAAGGTTAGCAACCGTGTTAGTTTTCTGCTGCTGGGGGATAAGCCACGCAAACTTACCAGACTAAAACAAGACAATTTTATTACATTCCAAATTCCGTGCGCTAGTACTCTGAGCATAGGTTTGCCCTGCCCTCTCCTCAGGAGCTCTCCAAGGAAAAACCGAGATACTCCTTTAGCAGAGGCTTCCACTTTACCTGGCTCTGCAGTCTCATCTGGGGTTCGGGTCCCAGCTCACTAGTTGTTTGCGGAATTCAGCTCCTGGTAGTTGCAATTCTGAGAGACTTTCCCTACTTCCTCCTGCATTGTTCTTGCGAGGTATGGTGGTTTATTTCTTCAAAACCATCAGCAGTGTATCAACCGCTATTGATTCCTTAACTTCTTCAATCTCTCACTTTTAAATCTTTTTCTTAAGAGCTTCTGCCTCATTAGATCAGGTCCTCACAGCCTAATCTTGTGATTGGCTTAAAGTTATCTGGTAGTAGACTATATTATTTTTGACAAAGAGACCAAGTCCTCTTGCTGGAGGAAAGACAGCCTCTTTAACAAATGGTGATAAGAAAGTTGGCTATCTTTATCCCAAAGGTTGAACCTGGACAAACATCTCTCACCATGTGCTAAACCAAAGTAAAAATGGATCAAAGATCTAAATATCAAACAGAAACAATCTCCTGGAAGACAAAATAGGTAACATTCTCGAAGATTTAAGTGTAGGCAAAAACTCTCAGGTAATAATGCCATGAACCAAAAAATGGGATTATATTAAATTAAAAAGTTTCTGCACAGCAAATGATACCACTAATACTGAAGAGACAACCTGCAGAATAAAAAAAATTTGCCAACTCTTTGTCAGATAACTGCCTGATATTTAGAATATATAAAGAACTCAAAAATTTAGACCCCTACAATGGGCATCTGAAATCAACAGACACTTTTCAGATGAAGAAATACAAACAGCCAATAAATACATTAAAAAAGTTCAAAATCAGGAAATATAAATTAAAACATCAGTGAGATCCCATCTTACTACAGAAAGAATGGCTACCATCAAAAAATCAACCATCAACAAATGCTGGTGAGCCTGTAGGGATAGAGGAACTCTGCTCTGTTGTTAGTGGGACTGTAAACTGACATTAGCACTATGGAAATCTAATTGGAGATTCCTTAAAAACTACAAGTAGAAATCTCACTTGACTCAGCTCTTTCCCTTCTGGATACCTTCCCAGAAGAATTAAAGACATCAAGCCACAGTGATATATGCATACCCCTGTTTATAGCAGCACAATCATAATAGCTAGAACTTGGAAACAACCAGTGTGTCCACCAATAGATAAATGGATTAAAAAAGTGGTATTTATACACAGTGGAGTAGTATTCTGTAATGAAGGACAGACTTGAGTCATATGTAGGAAAATGGATGCACCTTGTGAACACAATGTTAAGTGAAACTAAAACACACAGGTTAAATATCATATAGTTTCTCTTATTTGGGAAACAGTACCTATATAGTGAAAAATGAAAGACAAGAGATGGGGGGGAAAGCATTCTAATTCAGCATGAACAATGCATCTAAAAGCATTCCTTGACTTAGTAAAATGTTCTTACATGTTTTATATGTGCTTTGGCCTGTTAGTCCATTTTTCATTCTTTATATGTGCTAATTAAATTTATAAGATCTTATGAGATAAATAATCTAATCCTGAACAAACAAAAGGCTAGAAAGAGGGAGTAAAAGAAGGAAATTGAAATGTGATATATTATATATATATATATGTTATATACGTGATATATATATATATGTTTCAATTCCCTACAGTGAATATAATTATTTATTACTTCAAATATGTACTAATAAAATATATATATATGTATATATATAATTGAATGTTACTTGGAACATTTTAATTCTTCAGGATTCAATATCTCATATTAGTACATTATTAAAATTTGCCTTTTCTCAACTATTTACAATATGGTGAAAAAAGGTAATAGTGACAGGAAAACTAGCACAAAATTTTTAAGTATTCAAACAAGCTTAGAATAGATTGTTGCTGATATAATCCTGAGCTAATCTGCAGAAGCACCTCTAAACTGCAACAGAAAGATTTTCTGTAAAGATTGAAAGAAAATATGATTACTATCATATCTAGATTGCCAAAGGAAATCATCTCTGAGTGAAGACTGTGTCACATATATTCACACATACAAACTCATCTGCAAAAAAATAACAGTACTTTCAAAACAGAAAAGAGTAGAAAGGGAAAATTTGCAATGAATAATTTTGATTTAGAAAAACACAGACCTTTGCACAATTCACAGAAAAACCTTTGTGAGAGAAATGTGAATGTTATTAAAGGTTGCTTATGTAAACCTGGGCAAAAAAAAAAAAAGCATAGAGTCAGAGTTATGAAGGAAGAAACCTTGTGCACGATAGCCTGACAGCGACTATCACAAAACACAGAATGACCCACAGGCTTGTAGGCCACACGGCAACCTCTGTAAACCACTTCTATCTGATCAACTTGGACTAATGCCACTCTTGTTGTCAATTACTGCACCCAAAGATTATTGTATAAAATATCATAATTCATCCCCCTTTGGTTCAGGGATGTAGCTCAGTCATAAAGTGTTTGCTTCTTGTGCCTAGCAAGTGCAATATCCCAAACTGTACAATTAATAAGTAAATAACAGACAGAAACAAAACTTCCCCTTCGTTCAGCCTCTCTGAAAACGCCCAGAGCTTTTACTATGGCAGGTACATCCCCCCCGCAAGACTCTTCATGACCAAGTACCAGTGTTCTTTGGAGAATCTTTCTCTCATTCATTGTGCAGAATGACACCTTAATCAAAGTTGGATTCTTTGGGAAATAATAGTTAATTTCTGATGAGTTAAAACATGTGGGCAAAATCTATAGTGATCTTATAAAAGAATAAATTTTTATAAATATTATCAAATCATTTAGAAGTGGGGTTCTAATATTTGTGACGTTTGCGAGGTATACAACATTTAATGCCTTTTATGGACAAAACTACACCAAGAGAAACAACATTTTATAAACTTCTTTAAGAAGTAAATCACAGAACGGGCCGGGTGAAATATTTTTCTTTCAAGCATTTAATCTCATCAGATGAGTAATCTCCACAATATTATAAGTAGCAGTTTCTGTATATTAGTATAGACATTAGTGAGTTTTTTAACTGCATAAGAAAAAAATTATAGGAGTTAGAGGAATTAAGCATTTAAGAAAGTCTTGCATATAAAGTCAGAAAGGCCTTGAAGAAAACTGTAAAGCTGCAAAAAATTTTACATTTTTGCTTCTACACAATAAAATAGAACGTGGACACGAATGGCTCTGTCTCAGTGGAAGTGAACTATGACTTGTTACCTGCTCGAACAGGTGCAATTAAACAGAAGGATGTGGGGGGGGGGATTACTCTGCCTCATCCTCAGGTTAATCATTCTGACTGCAGAGGTCGTCAAAAGAGGCATTCTTGCCCACTCTACTCCCAGGAAGAGATCTGACCATGAGAAAAGAGTAGAGTGTGACGCGGTTGGCCTTGAACAGGGAGGAAGGAACAGTCACCCACGGAAGAGTTTGTGGCTTCTTCAAGGCTGGAAGGCAGGGAAACATTTTCTTCCAGATGCTTCAGAGGAAAACCTGGTCCTGATGGCACTTTGATTTTATCCTAAATACACATGTGTCAGACTTTTATCCCACTCAACGTAAGGATAATACACTTGTATTTTTTCAGGCACTCACTTTGTAGTGATCTGTAACAGCAACAATAGAAAATACTATTATAACTACTAATGAAATTTCGTAAAGTGCAATCCTCTTTAAGTTAGTTCTTCCAACAAAAAGGCAAAAGGTAATGTGGAAGATAAGGAAGAGTGAAAAAAAAAGTGACTTATTTCTCCCATCTGTTCTTCCACTTTAGCCAATGCTTTTTACAACTCCTCTATTATTTTAATTGCTCCCCTGACTCTTAGAAAATATAAAGTAGAAAGGAGTTATTGGGAGGCAAGAACTTAGCTAAAGTATCCAAAAAATCTGAGTGCGAATTCCCTTGTCTCATAGAGGACTTCGGAAAGGAAGGCAATATTTACAGACTCAGATTCTCAATTTCTTTATATTTATAATGAAGATAATTGCATTCATAAGGGATAAATAAATGAGTATTTAAAGAATAAAAATTCACAGTATATCCTAACAATTAAATTTAGTTATTACTATTGCCATTTCTTCTGGTGAGTTACATAAAACATAAAGAAGATATATGGATAAGCGCACATTAAAAAAAATCCCAGAATGAGGACTAAATGTAAAGTCGATAACTTCTAATTCCTTCCACAGTTCCCATGGATCAAAAGATGGGATATTAGCCAGGCGTGGTGGCTCATGCCTGTCATCCCAGCACTCGGGAGGCAGAGGCAGGAGAATTGCTGAGTTCAAGGCTTGCCTGGGCTACATAGTGAGCTGAGGGCCAGCCTGAACTACAAAGCGAGACCCTGTCTCAAAAAAAAAAAAAAAAAGATGGGATATTATATGACAAATGTCCTCAAATCACCATTTCAAAGCTAAAAATTCATGGAATAATCTGGGCACATGTTATTGCTTATCAAGGAGAGAGCTTAATAGCATTTGTAGACTCCAGGCTCCCAGAGGACCTTGTGCTCTAGGTAGGTAAGCTAGTTAGACATCTGGTAGGCAGTTAGACAGGGCTGGCCCTCAAGGCACTAGCACGGAGGATCACCAAGGAGCCAATCTGAAAGACAATCCAGACATACTCACTGAAGGTTAGGCTTCAAAAGGAGAGAAGCAACCACATCCTTGTAAGATAAATTATAGTAATTGATTTTCTAAACAGCTATAAATCACCTGAGGGGGAGGTGGCAGGGGCTTGGCTCATCCTCCCCAGGAAAGATGCCTGACTGGAAATCCTTGCATGCTTGTTACGTGACTTGCTTTCCCATTGGATTTCCCTTTTACCTAAGCAACTATACTTGCAACGTTACTGGTTGGCTATTGTTTTGTCCCACTTTAAAACCACCTCACCTTGTTCCATAAATATCCCTTGGGAAATAGGTTCCCGGGTAACACGTTTTCGGGTCCTCCTTCTGTCCCTCGTAGGCAGAAGCTGTCTTTCTCAATAAAATTGTCCTATCCTCACAGATAGGCAAATACCGGATCTTCTTTTTCATATGAGCACCTGTAGATGTAAATGAGCTCTAGAAAGTATGACAGTTTTTGTAGAATGGGAAATTTCCAAAGGAAATTTGGTTTGGGAATGTAATGAGGGGAAGGAATAAATATGATTCTGAAAGAAAATAAAAGAGAATATATATAGGGGGTGGGTGGTGTGGGTGAGTAGGGATGTGAGTAAAAAATAGAATTAACTTGTGTCATATACTGGTACAAATTCCCCAATGTTGTGTGTGATTGTGAGCTATATATAAACTGTACCAATAAAGAATTCAATTTAAAAAGAAATTTTTTCCTATCCTTAATCTCTGTTTTTCCTAGGATTAATTCTTCAATTTTAGAGAACATGAGCTTGAGTTTTGGATATCTAGCAGTTTTGGAGTTCTGATATTACCCTCTCCTTTTTTTTTTTATTACTTGCTCCTCTGTATCATATAGACAATGATGTCAAAATACTCTGCTCATTACAGGTATCAAGTAATTAAGTCACCAATGTTTGTAAATCATCATGAAACCTATCTAAATGACTTATCATTAAATTCTGTATCTCATCCTCAGTTTCCAAAGTTGAATGCCTAGAAGCAGAGCCTAAAACTGGAAATCTTGAAAAAGTGATTTATTGGCCATGTGCTCTCAATAATGAAGGTCACAGGCCAAAATCAGCACTTGGAGGAGGGAAGCAAGGCAGTGACAACAGCATCCATTAATGTCACAGAAGTAGCAAGCTGGTCAGAACACCTGGATCAGAACTGACTCTGTAAGTTACAGCACAATTTCTAGGACAGAGCATGAATTTTAAATCATGCTTTTCCAGGAGAATACAAATGCACCACTCTTACATACAAGCATTTTGCAAGTGTGCACTGAATTTGTAGGCAGACCTTTGGAGGATGATCCTAGGCAAGCTAGTATGCAACCTAGCAAAATATTCATCACTGATCATAATAAAAATCACAACATCCACTATATATTCTTCAAAGATATTCCACTACTTGTGGAATCTTATACGTCACTTTGGCTAATATGAGAAAAACTGCCTTTAGAATTGCCTTTTAGCAAATATGTATACAAATAGATTCTAGATTTATTATTCATCACTTTTTTCATTGTCATATCGGGTATTTATATCTAGCAATAAACTCAACAACCCACATGAAGCTTGAGAGATGACAGTCCTTCAAACCCACATCTGATTATTCAATAAAATAAAACTTACAGTGACTGAGATAAATATCATTCAAGTGCTTCTTCCTTGATAATGAAACTTAAAAGTTTTAACATTTGTCTTATTTTAGAAAGGACACAGACATTTTTATGTACATCTTAATTTGTCTGAGTCACCATTCACTACTGTTCAATTAGTTTTACCTTAAAATTCTTCTTCCAGATTCTTATTAACCTTTAGATTTATAGGAATAAGACAACTTGCCTTTATCCATAGATATATCATATCATGATCTTTACTATTTTTGCCCCCACTGGCTCAAAGAATGAAATATTATGTCAGTTTTCCCAAGTACTAATCTTACCTATGGGCTGTTACACATAATTGCAGTAAGACAATCTTCATCTTATTTTTAAAATTCTCAGTCTTTGAAATAAGATAGGCTTGATTAATATAAATTTAGAAAAAACTCAAACATAAAATAAATATACTGGTACAAATTCCCAATATCAAGCGTGATCATGATATGAGATATATATACAATGTACCAGTAAAGGTAAAAATTTAAAAATAAATAAATAAAATAAACAATTGTTCATTGCTAGTCTTGAAAATAACTACTTTTGGGCCGGAGATTTAGCTCAGTGGTTCTGGTGCCTGCCTCGCAAGCACAAGGTCCTGAGTTTGATCCCCAGTAACCACATACAATGCTGGGCGTAGTGACCCACGCCCACCAGCAATCAATACCACATACTTCAGGGCCAGGCGTGATGGCTCACACCTGTAATCCCAGCACTTGGGAGGCAGAGGCAGGAGGATTGCTGAGTTCGAGGCTTGTCTGGACTACATAGTGAGCTCAGGGCCAGCCTGAACTACAAAGACCCTGTCTCAAAAAAAATAAAATAAAATAAAAATAAAAACTACTTTCTATACATGAATTCATATTCCACAAATATTAATTTGCTAACACATACTTGAATGCAATTTGAACATATTGGAAAATCTATTTTCAGATAAGAACATGCAGCAAATAAGCACCACAGTTTGTACAGCACAGCTAGATTCTAAAATCAACCTTCCCAGCAGCACAGAGGGAGTCCTTAGTAATAACTACAGAGTAAGACCTGTCCTGGGAGTTTCCCTAGGAAATCATCTCATCCCATATTCTTTGTCAAAACCTTAAATGAATTAAGTGTTTGACTCACGGACAAGTGAGAAGCAGAGAAAATAATTGAATGTGGGAATCGAAAATTGGTTAAACCTGTCCTTGCACATCATTAGCAGCTTTAAATCCAGCATAGCACAATTAGCTGGCAATGGTTACAGTTGAATCAAGTCCATGCTACGGTTGGGTGAGTAATGCACACTCGTCAGTAAATTAAATTAGACTCCAACTAGATGAACAGAATAAAGGTTGCAAGTGTGAATGGCGCAAATAAGGTAAAGCATGGGATTTATGGAGTGCTGAGTCTATTTCCGGAAGCATTGTGAGCTAAATAGCTTTCACTACTGCCTCTGAACCAGCAGGCATGTCATAGATCAGGCAAGAGCCTAAACATAAAAGTCTACTTAACTCCAGCTGCTAGCTTATGATTGATTTGTTAAAATTAAATAATCAGCTGTGTAACCACTAATAAGTAATAGACACCATCCTCTTTCAATCACTACTACAAAAGTAGTGAAAATTATAAGGGAGAAATGCTAACAACTCTGTTGTCCTTTAAACTGATTTGAGGTTTTAAGGCAACAAAACCCCATCATGCCCTTTCATTTAATGAGTTTAAATTAAAAATTAGAGCTTGGTTCATTACAAAAAATGTACTATTTTGGTAATGCACCGGTGGAAAATAATTTGAAATAATTTATAAGAATATATTCATTTAGTAAAACAATTAAAATTATAATTATGTGATGTAGCAGAGGAAAATATATATTTGGGTGAATGATTTGGAATTGCCAAAAATATGATTAAATAAAACTAAGAAAAGAGAAAAATAAGGAACAATAAGAAACAGAGAGGTAGATCTTTCTCTGAAAGGAAAGGATCAAGTGTGGGCAACAGGCATTAAAGTGAGTTATTCTTATGTACCACACATTCTTATTCTTATGTACTCCACACAAGGAATACGAACATTATATGCTACAAACATATACAGTAATTGAAACTATGAAATAAAATAAACTATTCACTAAAAATAAACCAACAAGGAGGTATTTGTGTTGTGAGTTTGTTTGAAAAGCTCAGAAATAAGAGAACTGGGGGTGTCCCACACCTATGCAATGACACACATCTGTGATCCCAGGTGTTCCAGAAGCCGAGGCAGTAGGGTCCCAAGTTTAGGGCCAAGGTGAGCAATGTATCAAATTTCAAGAAAAGAGAATAAACAAACAAAAACAACAACCCAGCTGGATGTACCTCAGTATTCTCTTGCAAAATGACTGAATTAATTAAAATATCCCTAGGAAAACTGTGAAAATCCCTTCTATAACTCAATGGCAAGTTATAAGGCTGAGGAATGAGCATCTTTTGATTTAGAAGTCATTAAAATTTCACGTTACAGACCTGCAATGTGCAAGTTTACATGGTTTGTGGTAAAATTTTGATTAATTTAAAACTAGAGGTAAACCTAAGAGTAATGGGGATGCTGATGTTTCTTACAATGGATATCTACCTCCCAGCATTATAGTGTCTGACAAATTCAACTAGTATTGCTTCCTGAGCAATGTGTATATGGTCTTGATTAATTTTTATTTCACCCACACTAAATATGTGGGAGTACTTTTGAGTTTCTAGAGGCTGACTGATGACATCTTTTAGATAATATATTTTGGAAAATAATGAATATTAACAAGTTCTTAATTTTTCCACCACTATGGTTTTCTAGTCTCTCTATCTCTGTGTTCAGCATGCTTTCATAAGCCATATTTTCCATGACTGTCTTCTCTGTCCTTTCCTGCTGCCTAACATTGGCCTCTTTAATCAAACAGAAGTGTCTAGAGGTGTCAATTCAGAACTGATTCCTCCGGAGATGGATAAACTTACCCTTCTGAATTCCTGGGGCCAGCAATTACAAAATGATGACTGCTGGTAAGTGTTTGAGAATTTTTCTGATTTGACTGATTCAGGGTTTAAGGATCATCAAGTTAGAAGTGAACTGATAACTATATGATTTGATGACTTTCACATAGATATATTACTTGTTTAGAAAAATGTCATCTGTATTTATTGGTAAAAGCATTTTTTAATCTGAAATATGGTCTGAAGAGCTTGCACAAAAGATGGAAAATATTTCAGTTACTTGGAAGATAGATACAATTTTTAACATTTATATCTAAAACAACTCCTGCTATTCTTATACTTATTTTAAGATTTTCCCTGGCAGTTTGAAATACAAACCGACTTTTAAGGGAATATAATGTCTCTCAGAGTATAATTCTGTACTGTTTTTTTCTTCAGTGGTCACTTGCAATGTATAATCTTGTCTGCTCTGTGGCTGTCCTTGGTTTACCTTAGATGCTAGATTTCCTCTGAATCATGACCTTCGTTGTCATCATTATGATAGGCAGTTTAGGAGCTATGGAGAGCCTTTACCTAGTGGACTTTTGCCCTCCCTGCAAGTGGAATCAATGCCAATCACAAAGCCTATTTTGAACTTTTAACAACATAGACCTGTTAAAATTAAAGATTGTACAGCTGGGTGAAACTACCTAATCTTACTTCTGGTTGTCTTGAGTGAAATAAATATTATTTGATGAATGTTCTGGCCCTACCTGGAAGTCTTTAATTATCTAAATAATATATGAGTATCTCCTATGTCCATTGTGTGTTATTCTCTGGGCAGAGAATGCAAAATAAATAAATGATAGATCCTACCACTGAGAAGTCTACAGCTAACCCAGTGATCCGTGTATGAAATGAAAAGCTAATAGATTAAATCATCTGGACATAAATTATAGTAGTATACTTTAAAGCCAGGCCCACTCTCATTACAGAATAGAAATATATAACTTTAAAACAGCATACACATCTTCATCGCATGAAACAAGGCACTCTAGACCATCACACAGAGCATGATAAATTGCAAGAAAAGAGCTATTCTATAATAGGAATTCGTTTTTCTCAGTCTTTAGCACAAGGAAAATAGCTGCATTATAAATTAGTCTGCATGAGCTCAAAATAGTCTCTGTTTTCAATATTCATGCAAAACTGAAACTTAATATTGTATGTTAGGAAATGATTCCAAACCTTTTAAGAGACAAGAAAACAATAATGATTGGGATCACTCCAAATGATTTTTCCACTTAACTTTTTATAAAACTTTTCAAAAACCATAGCAAAATTCCAAACACCTATCACCGTGCACCTGTATCCTAACCACCCAAGATTCCAGTTAACACTTTTCCGTATTTACTCCATTGTATGCCAATCACTATCCAACCCTTTACAACCCATTAGTTCATTGATACTTTTAAAGCATTTCAAACTAAGACATCAGTATACCTCTCACCTAAACAGTTTAATTGTTTTGTATATAAAGTTAAATGTAGCTTTCAAGAAATACACAAATGTGATGACTACTATTCAGTTCACCTTGACAGATTCACAACCTGTGGAAACTAAATCCTTATTTTTAAAGATATACCCTGGTATGTTGATGTAGAATGTCAAGAAGAATATTACCATGAGCTGAGACCATTTGCTGCTGTTCCTTCCCCATTAATCCTTTCAGTTATTATTCCCAAGGAAGATCACTATTTTTATTTTTTTCCACCAAAGATTAGTTAACCTGCTCCAATATGTTGAGAAAAGGGAATTCAATTCTATGAGACTTTTGTTTAAAGTTTTGTTGTTTTTGTTTTTGTTTTTGTTTTTTGTGGTATCAGGGACCAAACCCTGGCCCTTATACTAGCAAGGTAAGTATGGTGTCACTGAGCTAAATACTTGTCCCTTAAGGGTTTTTTTTTCCAATCTATGTATTTTTGAGGTTACCTTCTTATATACAAGTGAGTTAAATTGTAGAAGTTTAATACAAGAATTATTAAATTATGATAAGATAATGCCATAGTATTATAGGACTGAGAGCACTTTGGAAGGACAAACTTGGAAAACAACAGCTCTGTACCTAAGACTGAGGTCAGAATTTGATGGAGAAGGTACAATGCAGTCCACTTGACTAGCAGAAAAACTTTGATGCTAATCTGCAGAACTGGGGAGCACACCACAGCCCCCTCTACAGTGGGGAGCACAGCAGCAGCAATCAGCCTCTGACCTGCAGCGGGTGTAGGGTCCTCCAGGTCCCAGATACATAATCAGGTAGGGGTAAGTAAAGAAAGGAAAGAAAAAATCTGATGGCAAAAAAGGAAGTAAAGATTATGTATATAGGGTGAGCAGGGAATGGGGAAAATGAGAATTAAGTTGTGTCATATACTGGTATAAATCTCAATGTCGAGTGTGATCATGATGTATATATAAACTGTACCAATAAAATCAATTTTTTTAAAAGTTGAAGGTTTCAGAGGAGCCCCAGTGACTCTGCAGAGGGAGGCAATGTGACTGAACCAGGAGGAGGTCTTGGGCATTACTTTGTGCAAGACCTCGGGAAAAGCATAAGAAAAGCCTCAAACAGCAAAGTCTTTTTGGAGCTTTGCATCAGGGACCACGGCTGGAACAAAGGTCTACTGGATCTCCCCTGAGCATCTTTCAGCACCCAAAACCTATGGGAGAAGCCCTTCTTTGTGCAAGATCTGAAAACTGTTCTCTCCTGAGAAAGCTTTACATTGAGCTCACTTTAAAGGAAAAATGCTTGAAAGAATCTTATGCTCACAGAACGTATCCTGAAGGGCAAGCTACAAGCTGAACACATGAACCAAACCAAACATTTTCTCTTTTAAGCTGCAGGTATTGGACATTTTGTCCCTGTGACAAGAAGGTGACTAAGACAAGTACTATGCTCTCCTGTCTGTCAAAATCAGTATGATGGTTTTATATAAAAGCATATACACAAATATCAACAATGTTTTATTTCTGCATCTTCATCTCTTCAATTAAAGACAGAATAATGGATGATTCTTCTTTTGTGCTTTCATTTTTCAAGTTTTTAGAAGTAGTATGTATTTTATTAAGGTACATTTAAAGGTCATTTTCCATTAGAAAATCTGCTTAAAATTAAAATCATCACTTCTATTAATTAATCCTGATCAGTGCAGAATTGTCCTAAATCTCACAGCCTTAGAATTTTATAAAAGCCTATAAAATACAAAAGTATAACCCTGCACACTTTATGCACACATTTTCATGAAAACTTCAAGTTGTAGAAGGATTTGTATTTAATATATTTTTCTAGGTATGCTAAACTATAGTTTGGACAGCAGTCTCAAAGAAACAAATGTCATTTTCCTTGTTCTTAATACTATTTTTATAAAATTGAATTTTAGAATTTTTGTCAAAGTGATAAAAGAAGATATGTGACATAAGAAGATAATCCTAAAGTATTTTGCATTTCTTCAGGATGTAGTTCACACTTTGTCTATTACATGATAATTCCATTTGTGAGTATGTGTGTCTATGCGTGTCTCTATGTGTGTTTTTACGGTATTAAATTTCATTCAGTGGTGTTTTAACTTTAAAATATATTTCATGTCCATTACATATAGTCCTTCTTTGTTTAAAGAGTGGAATTTTTTCCTCCACATGTAAGGTTAAATTTAATACACCAAAAGATTTACTGATCTTGAAGTTTATTTGAACCATTCTTTTATGTCAAGAGAAAATTACTTTCAAATAATAACAGACTGATGGCCATTTATTTCTTTTTTTTTTTTTTGAGACTGGGTCTCGCTTTGTAGTTCAGGCTAGCTCTGAGCTCACTATGTAGCCCAGGCAAGCCTCAAACTCAGCAATCCTCCTGCCTCTGCCTCCCAAGTGCTGGGATTACAGGCATGAGCCACCACGACCAGCAATGGCCATTTATTTCTTTGAGATTCATGGTTTGATAGGTTAGAAAATACTGCATACTTGGTCTTACAAATAAACACTCACCTAGGGTTAGTAAAGTCAAATATAAATCATGCCTTAAACCCCTAAGGAAGACTTTACTCAAGATTTTATTGCCAGAGGGAAGAGAAATGGAATCCAACTATAGAAGAGTAAAGCTACTAGATTTTTAAGCCCTAGGATGAGGTATAAAAAGTGCTGGAAGATTTTGAGGGAAAAGTTGGCCAATGAACTGGAACATTAGAGTAGATATCAGACTCCTACCCTCCCCCAAGCTAGGGGGTCTATCTTCCTTGTTTGCAATTCAAGGAGGTGGTTCCCAACTCCTTGAGAAAGGTATTTCTTTGTTGTAAAACTTACTGGAATATGGAAGAAGATTTACAATTTAAAGAACAGAGAACACATCTGTAATTATAAGTTTTCTAAATGATTTATAAAAGAGAGGTTAAACATCTACAATTAGGAAGAAAACTGTTTAAAGTTTAATGAAACCAGGGGAGCCTTAGGGCTTCCTGACTGCCACCCAATCTGTAAGTAGATTAATTGTATTAGCTTGACATTATGTGTTATGATTTATATCTAAAATGTCCCCCATAGGTCTCATGTACTCAGAGGTGGGATCTTTAGAAGGTGATTGGTTTGTGAGTAGTGCTGTACCCATTAGTGAGGTGATGCATTCCTGGGCTCTCAGAAGGTAAGATTTGGCTGTTGGAAGGAGAGACCTGGAAGGATGAGTTCTTGTACTACATCTCTCTCTCTACCTCTGTCTCTCTCTCTCTCTCTCTGTCTCTCTCTCTCTCTCTGTGTCTCTCTCTCTCTCTCTCTTTATCCCTCTTTCTCTCTGTCTCTCTCCTTCTCCCCCCCTCCTGTGTGTGTGTATGTGTGTCTCCTTCCCTCTTTCTCTCCTTTCCTCTCTCTCTGCTTCATGGTTGCCATGAATTCAACGTCTTCTCTCTGTCACACCCTTCCACCTCACCATTTCTCCCTCAGATCCTCCAACCATAGACTGAACCCACTCACAGCATGAGCCAAAATAAAGTTCTCCTCTGTTTAGGTGTTGGTTTCAGTATTTTTTATCAGTAATGGGAAAGTGGCTAATACACATGTTTAGATCTGCATAAAGAGGTAGTGTGAACTTTCTGAAGTTATATCATAATGCCTAAAGCACGTTTTAATGATATTGCAGTGTATTCTCTATGTGGTATTTTTCAGCCTTTTCTCAAGCCTCTGCTGTCTTCTTCCCTAGTGATTAGCTCCATCTATTATCAGTACTCAGATTTTCTAGGATGGCCATCAATCAACTTTGACATGTTTTGTCTCAGGTACTCACACATGTGTGAAACTTTAGCTACTAAAGGTACTTAACTAGTAGTTTTATACCTAAGACACTCACATATAACTTTAAAGGTGATTGTGAGAAATGATTGAGATAACACATGTGAAAACACATTGCACACACCCTGGAAAGCTTCTTGGCATTAGAAGATGCTTTTTTATTGATCAGTCTTGTATGAATTCATTTCACTTTTCCCCAATCCCTGACACTCTTCTTTCTCTTCCTGTTCCATTGTTGTTTGCTTGTTTCCCACCTTTACCTATAGAAGTTAATGCTGGGCTGGAGATTTAGCTCAAGTGGTACCACACCGACCTTGGATGCACAAGGCCCGAGTTCGATCTCTGTACTGCAAAAAAAAAAAAGTTAATGCCCCTGCTCAAATGATGTGAGTTCATGTTTCCACAAGTATCAGTAACTTTGCATTCTTGATCTCCTAGATGGATCTACCTGCTCACATGTGCATCCCAACTCTGACTGTCCTCTACAACTCTATAGTATTTAGCATGGAGGGAGGCAAGACAGATGGATTTACAGAAGACCAACGTGGGTCCTAGCATATTCTGCAGCTGCACAAACACAAAGAAATGCCCTCACTATGATGACTTGGACCAAGTGAAGAAGAGAAAAGACAAAGGAAAAATTATAGGAGAGAGAAAAATACAGGAAAAAAGTTTCAAATGAAACAAATGATGTAGTAGAACTATAATTATTTGTAAAATTTAGAGTAAGGGAAATATTTTGCTTGTATTTAGGTTAGTTTTGTTTTGGTTTGGCTTATTTTGAAAAACTCAGTGATTAAAAAATTACTGTGTAAAAAACAGAAGATGGTGGGTGGTGATGGCTGCCTAGGAAAACACTGGAAGATGAATGTTCTGATAGGAAACACTGTAGGGATGGGGCTGTAGCTCAAGTGGTACCACGCTTACCTTGGAAATACAAAGGCCCAAGTTCGATCCCTGGTACCGCAAAAAAAAAAAAAAACCTATCTGATAGGAAAAAACTGTATAGCTTCTAATAGTGGAAAGCTCATATCATTTTTTCCCTACTTTTTTTTATCTTGTCTAAATTCCTTCTCACTGTCTCCTCTTTTACCTACTCTCTTCAAGTCACCTTCCATTGTGAAGGAATATCTAATCTTCTCATGTAGGGCCAGTTCTTCCAACCTTCTTCATCTTGCACTCCTTGCCTTATTCTATTTCTGTATTTAGCATCTTTTCTCTTCAGAAGCAATGCTCATATGTTTATAGCCAAGTAAAGAATATTTGGAAGTCTAAAACTTACAGCAACTCTACTATAAATATTTGGGAAACTATTATTATTGTCTTCCATAATGTATGCTACAAACAATTTAATACATATAAAGAAAATTGATAGAATAAAAAAACAAATGTGGAAAACCAGGCAACATTGCCATGTTTCTCACTCTCACTTTCCCATGACAGTAACTCCACAAGCATTTTATAATCACAGATGGCCTAAATAATGACTCAAATAAAAATTTAATTGTCTTTTATTTTAATGCTATTTAATAGTTATTCTGCCCACATTAAAACGGATAAGAGAGCATTTTATTATTCACAAAAGAACTACATTAGAGTGGATACTGTTGTAAAATTATTTCATAGATCTCTTATGCAACACTCAAAGTTTCAAATACAATCAATATTTAAAAAGACAATTGTTTAAAGTTGATGAAATTACACAAAATAAGTAATGACACCTCAGAAAGATTATTCATTATTAGGAGACACTGGAAATGTGTTTGTGGGAGAACTAATAAATTGGTGCTTTTGTCAGTGGAACTGGCGACTATTCCCCATTAAACTTGTATTAAATTGGACCCAAGGCATATTTAATTCATAGATCACCACTACATTATTGAGTCAGCATATGTTTAGGAAGTCTTCAATGCATGGATCAGAGCAGTGAAGGGTCATCATTCAACTTAATGCTATTATTGTAGAACAACAATAAAGGGGTTATTGAAAAGAGACTCCAAAACCTATATGTTTAAAGAAAAAAAAATCCTTAAGATTATCAATAGCAAGAAATTAACAAGAACTAGAATCAGCTGCTAAGAAATTTAAGGTAAATATTTATAGAACATTACACATTTTACAAATTCACTATGGCTTGAGTGGATTTGTTATATTTTATTTTAACTTTGAGTTGAACCTAAATTCTATCATTTCATAGGGTATATTCAACTCTGCTGGCTTTGTTTATTTTTCATTTTATCTTGCTCATCCATTTATATGAATAATTTTGAGGTGGAATAGAAAAAATGAACAAAGAACAAGGAAAGGAAAAATGAAATTTTCAATTTGTACTTAAAAAAACTAAAGCTTCAGAATACAAAGTTACCCAAAGATAATCCGTTTTTCACCTTTACAAAACTCACTCCAAGAAAAAAAAAATCCTCATCGTCTAACAGTATGATGTGCTGATACACTGGGCCTATTACTCTTAGCTGTAAACTGAGCCTAAACTTTGGTCTTTCGTGTTGTAGACATCCCTTGCCATGGAATCAGCACTGAAGAGTGGGCATTTCAAACAATCAAATGGTTTGCATTCTAACATATCCCATCAAATGGGTGCGGGACTGTAGGAGTACACAATTCACATCACCATCTTAAAGCCATCCCTCTTGAAAATGTAAACATGCCTCTGCCGAGTGCCCTCATAACTTCAAACTTTGACTTCCTTACTGGCATGCCCCAAAATTCTTTTCTATGATTAGATTGAAGAAACAAAAACCTATCCCACTGGAGGGGTGAGTTGAGATCCCAATGTCCTCTTTGAGGAACTTCCCCAGAAACCATTTGCTGACTATTTTTTTATATAGGAATAAGTAACTGATTTAAGTCCTAACAGAAAATGGGAGACCTGACAAATGAAAAGCCTTCAATGTGACTGCAGGTGATTCACTGAGAAACCACGCTGCTCTCCTCCAGGCCATGGCAAGTGTATTATTACACACAAGAGCAAAAGTTTCTGCTAGCATATCAACGGACACTACTGAACATCCTCTTTCTGTAAGAAAATGTACCAGTCTTTACCTAATTAATGCATCTGAAACATTTTAAATTTTCCATAAAAATTAAGTTCAGCTTGTATTCAACTGATGTTTATTCAGGAAAATATTTTTACATTATTAAAATGCTAATCAATAATAGTCCTAAAGTTGTGTACAAGACAATGTGTAACAATCACTTTTACTATTTGTTTTTCCCTAGCATCTCATTTCTGTCTTACATTTTAAGACATAATCTATATCTATTATTCTTCTTAAATAAAAATGGATCAAAGCAATAAATAACCAATTCATATATTACCAGAGATTAATCTAAAGTACATTATTAAGTAGGAGAAGTCTACATCGTGTGTAAGCCTCTGTACTGGCAATATGGAGAAAACAAAACTATACAAATAGAAAACAGTTCAGTGGGTGCTAGAAATTGGGCATGGGGAAAAAGGCAGTGTGGTCAAAGAAGCAGTATAAAAAGAAATGGAAGCATAATGGAGCAACTCCGTACGTTATTACAGTAGTAGGCACATAACTCTATGTCTTTGC
>PVIC010034782.1:0-19425 GCA_004025085.1 Thryonomys swinderianus | reverse complement strand
TCTTTCTTTCTTTCTTTCTTTCTTTCTTTCTTTCTTTCTTTCTTTCTTTCTTCTTTCTTTTTGTGAGGTGAAAGTTAAAGTAAGTTGCCTTGGATTACACAACTGAGAAGATGATATCACAGAAGTCAGACTTGTTTTTATCCATTTCACTAATTCCCAACAGCCTCACAATGTAACAGTTATAATTCCCATCACAAGTATTGAGAGGTGAAATATCAGAAGAAACATCATGCAGTACATCTTAAAAGGGAAATATGGCCTGAGTAATTTAGAAATTTCTGGAAGGGGCCTGGACAGGAAGTCAGGGCTAGGTCCTGAGACTATATTCTAAAATATTTAGGTTCTAAGCTTTAACTAACTGATTCATCATTCTTTTAACAAATATTTCATGTAATGAGTGAAATATTTAATATATAACTGTGTGTTCAGTCCTGGGTACAAAAGAGTAAACAGAACAGGAGTTTCCTGCCCTTGTTGAATCAACAGTCCATTACAGAGGACCAGTCATTTCCATAACGTGTGGAGATGAACAGGGTTCTAAAGAAGTATTCACAGGACTCCTGAAGATGAGGCTTCAGGAAGTAACACCTGAGCCAGAACTTGAGGAAAAGCCAGGATGGGTAAAGAGATGGTAAAGTTGATGTCATTGGCAATACAAAGGGCACTGGCAAGATCAGAGGTGAGAGGAAGCAAGGCACCTCTCAACAATGGGAAGTTGAAAGAAAGGTTGTGAACATAGCTGGAGATGAGGGTGGTCAGTGCATAATTGGAAAGGACAGATTGTTACGAGTGCTTTGTGCATTGGAATATCACTGAGAGTGGCGGCAGATGGGCATACTGAGGTATTTAACACAAATAGAATTCCTTCTATATATACATATACGTGTGTGTGTGTGTGTGTGTGTGTATGTATATGTATAATGGTACCAGGAATTGAACTCAGGACCTTGTGTTTGTGAGGCAAGAATGGCACCACTGAGCTGAATCCCTAGACTACCTCAATTGTTGAAAACATAATGTGAACGTGATTTGAGAAACTGATGGAATCCCAGGAAGCAAACTTGTTACCATTCCCATCAGCTGCAGGCAGTGGAACTCCAACTGACTTAAATAGTAAGACATATAGTGCCTACATAAAAGAAAGTCCAGGGACAGGGTAACCATAACACACTCACAGCCTTGATGATATGATCAAGCACTTTGACTTTTCCCATTTCTTCACTCATCTGTCTTCATCCTAAATCTGGTCCCACCTGAGACTATAACATGGGTGCTAATAGCCGTTGGGGTCATATACTTATTACCATGTGCTGGAACAGAGAAGACTTTTCCTCAAGCACAGAACCTAAGATTTTTCTTTTGTCTCATTACACTCTCAGAACACTCCTGGACCACTGATCAGCAGGGAAACTCCATGTGCTTATTGACTTAGATTAATCAAGGTCTACTTTTGGAATTAGGGTGGTATCAAATTTCCTTGTGTCTCATGTTTGTGCAGGATTTGGCCACACAAAGGAAATCATGGCTGTGTTAGGAAGACGTTGAAGGATGGGTGGAATATCCACTGTACTCCATCATCACAAACTGGGCACCACTGCTTTTGCGAAAGTGACCATAGCCCTGATGCCATGTGTACTCTGCTATTAAATAATGCAGACATACTTCAGACTAATTGTCCACTCATTGTTCCCTTGTCAGTACACAGAATGGTATCTTCTCCTCTAACGTGGTAAGTTCAATTATATGGAAGTAATTATGTGTCTAACCAACTCACACATTGAATATGAGTAGTTCTGGAAAAAATAGAAGTTTATTAAAGGAGAATTCATGTTCACATAAATTTTTAAAAGAGACACCACCTAGAGCAAGACCTTTTTATTTTTTCTTCCTAGAATAATGATGAGGATCAATTTCTCCAGCTTAACATCACCAGCCTTGGCAGCAGCTCATATTTGAAATATAAATGATGTCATCTGGTTGGCCTTTTCCCATCACAAACAGTAAATCTCCAAATCTGGAGAGATCTTTTATTTGGTTACACATATTGTACAGCATCAAGGGGTTAGAACACATGTGCTAGAGATTATTGAAATCATCTGGAAGAGAATGGCTTGTTTTTTGAAAGCTCAGAACTTAAAACCCTTTCGTGCCTGGTGTCTCCATCAACTCTTCTCTCCATCTTCCCTTTTCAAAAGAACGATTGTGGTCTAATTGGCTGTGATCCTCCACCAACTGGAGTTTCCCCGGTGTGCCATGTCTCATCTCCAGGAAAGCTCTTCCTAGTAAAGTGTCAAGAAAGGGGGACAGGAATTGGAAGTCAGAAACGCAACTGTAGCTCACCAACATGCCAGATACATGACTTTGGGTAAGACACTGAAACTCTTTTAGTTTCAATTTCTCATCTACAAAATACAATAATCAGCCTCACAGGATTGTTTGAGATGAATGGTTTTTCTCACGTCACTGCCTATTTACTTATCATTTTATAATTTGCTACAATTTTTCAGTTACATTCACATTAAACAACTTGCACAGGAAATCACTATAGAAATTTGTTAAATGACATGTATACAGGTGACGACACAGTTTGATGGATTATGGCTCATTATCTTACATCCCTGACCTTAGTTATCATTTGTACGCAGATTTATCTTCCTTTTTGAGAGGAGAAGAAGCAGAATAACACAGGGGAAGCATTAGTGTCTCGTGCACAGGTACACTCTGGGAAGAGAAGTTCCCTTCTTCCCAGTCACCTTCTCTTCCACAGCTTTGCCTTTGTCATCCTGCAAGAGTAGAGATAATGCTGACATTCTTTTTTTTAAATTGAATTCTTTATTGGTACAATTTATATACATCTCAAAATCACATATAACATTGGGAAATTTGTACCAGTATATGCCACAAGTTAATTCTCATTTTTACCCATATCCCTACCCACTCCCCCTCCTCCCCCCTTTAATGCTGACATTCTTATGTCGAAGGAGAGAGCAGGAGAAAGGGCAAGGAGTTCAGTATGCCCTGCTTTTGAACTTAGCTTTCCAACTTCCTCATTGAAACTTTTGCAATTTTAGGGGGTCTTGGATCCCCCATATAAAAATGAAGGAGCTGGTAGAGATCTGAAGTTTTTAAACTTTTAAATTCAAAAATCAAATAAACCGCCGGGTGTGGTGGCTCACGCCTGTCATCCCAGCACTCGGGAGGCAGAGACAGGAGGATTGCTGAGTTCGAAGCTTGTGTGGGCTACATAGTGAGCTCAGAGCTAGCCTGAACTACAAAGCAAGACCCTGTCTCAAAAAAAAAAAAAATCAAATCAACCAACAAAAGAACCACAAAACAGAAGCCTAACATAACGTGGTCAACTTTTTGATTTGATAAATTGATTTATAAAAAAAAACCTGCCACATATCATTACAATCATGAGAAATAAAAGAAAATGAGCAGTATAAAAGAAGGATTAACAAGCTTTGCTAATATAAAGCACTTCTTTAAATTGAATGAATTGACTTGACAAAATTGACCCGACAAAAATTTCTACTCATTTTGTTTTCATTTTCTTCCAGACTTGTGAAAATTGGGTCAACATGTGCTGTCAAAGGAGCACGCGGCTTGAGCTGCATGAACTCCAAGCTCGCCTCTCGCACTAGTGTCCTGTTGCTCCACCATGAGCCCAGCGTAGGGAGAGGCCGTAAGGCTTGAAGGACAGTTCATTTGCGGAAGGTGAGCAGAGCTGTGAGCCAGTGCAGGAAGGAACTGATCTAATCACAGATTCTGCTGAACCAAACGACTGTGAGTCTAAACAAGGAATCTGGTTTCATCAGAATAGTCTAAGTTACCATGTGTGGGGCGACAGGTATAAATTGTAGCACAGCTTCTCAAGATACTTCCTTGCCTCAAAGTTAAAAGCCTCTGACTCCGGATTTGTTCTCTGCCGGTTAAAAATTCTGATGGGTAGCCGGGCGTGGTGGCTCACGCCTGTAATCCCAGCACTCGGGAGGCAGAGACAGGAGGATTGCTGAGTTCGAGGCTTGCCTAGGCTACATAGTGAGCTCAGGGCCAGCCTGAAGTACAAAGCGAGACCCTGTCTCAAAAAAAAAAAATTCTGATAAGCCCACTCACTACCTATAGCAAAATATGATAGAGATGAGAGTGGACTAAAGTATCCCAGTCATTCCTAACCCAGGCATCAAGTGCTCCCTCCTCAGCTCTGTTTTTCTAACGCCTTCCACTGTTTAATCTCAAGTTAAAAAAGGTCTCTGACTCTACCCTGTGCTGTGTGATCCTACTCATTTTATTAGCAGGATTCTACAAAGAGATGATGTGATTTGTAGCTGACCACTCCTTTTCCATACCAGGCAGTGCTGGTATGGAATCCGTTCCTCCAGATTTGTAGCTGACCACTCCTTTTCTACCGGTTTTGGTACTGAGCAAACTAAAAATGAGTTAGAAGAGATGCTCAGGAGAGGCTGCCTCAGCTACCAGGAAAATCATTCAGTATTGGAGGATGCTAATTCTACAGTCCTAGAGAAATGAAGCAGTAACAGCATTTTTGACAATTGCCACAATAATGACCATCTCCTGTGTTCTCCTTTGCTTCCTCCCAAGTGCTCTTTAAGAAATAATAATCATTACCCACTTATTACTGTACATGAGGAAACTGAAATGTAGGTTGGAAGAGGCTTACTCAAGAGAGTGGAGTTAGTGAGTAGCAGGCTAAGAAAGCAAACCCGGGTCATTTGACTTCAAGCCCAGTGCTTTTCCCACCCTCTGCTCTGCTCTCATCCTTATAAATAGCTGTAAGACTAAGAGGTTCAAAAGAACTTCCCTTTGGTTCTCAAGCCCATTATAAATGCCACTTGCCCTGGGAGGAAAATAAAGTCCATCTTCTCTGCTGGCCCGTGTGCTAAGTCATTGGCGCCCAGAAATAACCTCCTGGAGACTATGGGCCTTGTGTTTACCGCAAAGCAGTGGGTAAATATCTAGTTGGTGTTTTAGTGTTTTGTGGTCACTTAATCTGTTGTGTGCCTTCCCAAGACTCTGAAGGTTTCCTTTTTCAGTTAATTTTTATTTACGTTTCTGAGGTCTGTGTTGTTTGGGCCTTGGTTCATTGGATGTTTTGCTTGGAATGTGTTGCCACTGGCTTCGGGATGTTCCTGCTCTGCTGTTTCATGGAATTTTCCCTGAGCGTGGATTGCTATGTATTTCTTTGGGGCAGGGAGCCAAGGCAGGGCTGGTATGGAATCCGTTCCCCTGGCCAGAGAACTTCTTGTCACCCATCCACATGGTGCTTGGTTGTATTTGTCGGCTGATAATTCCCCTCCCATCTGTTAATGTGCAGCAACCTTGGACTTGAGCCATCCTGTGCGCTGTGCATTTTTGGCTCTGGATAAGACGAGTCCAGTTGCTTCTGATAGAGGTTGTGTTAACTGATTCTGCCCGTTTGTTCCATCATCCCAGGGTTAGAAAATGAGATGCATGTCAAATGTCATGGCAAGAGTGAAAAAGGCTCATAGGGCTAATGCTACAGGCAAAGCAAGATTGTGAGACTGAAAATGTCCAGCTCTCTGTACAACTCTGCACCTCAGGAAGGGCCGGAGCCAGAAATGCCAGGTGCACCACAAGCACCTCTTGCTCCCACGGCCCTCACCAAGCCTGGCTCCCTTTGTGTTTGACAAGCCCATAACACTTATGTGCCAGATAAAAACAAGGACTTGCTCCATATCAAAAAATTATATTCTTTGGATATTTTCTTTGTAGATAAGAACAAATCATAAAGGTCAGTTTGTGTTTGGTCATTAAAATGGTATGTATCGCCCAAGGCCTTCAGCCTAAATAAGATGCAGAGCACACAAGGACAAGGCAGAAACTCGCCCTGGATGGATCCTTCCCTTGACTTTCTGTTTATTGTACTTCGTCTCATTGTTTTTGTTTATGCATTCTATACCTTTAGTCTTTCCAAAACGAATTTAGGATAACTTACAAAAATGTGTCCATAAATATTCAAACATCTCTGTATCACTGAAGGAAGCATGGTGAAATGATAACACTAATAATACAAAGAGGATTGTTGTTCAAAATTTCATAATAAAAAACTCTGTAAATCTGTGAAAGCAATTTTCACAGCGGTCCACAAAATCTTAAAGTGCACTGTGGTTCTCTCATCTGTAGAAACTCAGTTGGGACGTTCATGTTTTGATATTGATTTGAAGGTGTAAGAGGCCAACTACAATCTTTACTAATTTTAGATACACTAACACACCTTTGAAAATCTGCACTTTTCTTATTTACAAGGAAATTCAAGTGTTCTAGCCCTGATTCCCTAGTACATACAAGGAAATGTACTTGACATTTCATAATTTATTGAATTTTTTCCAGTATTTTGTGAAAAAAAGTTATCTTTATTGAACAGACAACATAATCAAAGCTGAATAATTTGCCCAATTTCCTTAACTAGCAGTAACTAGGATCAGCACAGATATATTCTACCTCAAAGTCAATTTTATTTTATTTGTTCATACTGTCTGCCTGAGAGACAGGTAATAGAAGAAGGCCCGTGAGTTGGTGCATATTAAAATCCAAACAAGTATGGTTTATACACAGAATGCTTCAAGCTATAGGTGGACCAGGAAATAATCATAAGATAAAAGCAGGTCATGATATTTCACAGCTAAGGTCAGCCAGAAGAGATATCTGTGATATGACAGTAAACATTGCCATATGAGTGTCTTCCAGCTTACCAGACAGAATACATCCAAATTCCTCCTACTTGGAGAGTAGACAATTGAGATAGAGACAGAGACAAGAAAGAGATGGAGACAGAAACTATAATCATGTTAAAGAGAGACAGGAGAGAAGAGAGGAGTTGGGGACATGGTCTCCAGAAATCTTACACTTCTGAGATTTCCAAGTTGTCATTTCCACATGAGACTTTGCTCATTCTCCTATATGACCTTAAAGAATTCTTCTCTTCTAGGTAAAGATTAAAACCATGTCTATCCAAATCACAAGACCTTATTACTATAAGTTTTGCATGTTTCTCTAACTTTCAGTTGGATAAGGAACAGTGAAAAAAATTTCACCTTCTGATTGCTAATTAATTCAATTAATCTTCAGAGGAAGCTTTGAAGTAGATATTTTTATCATTCTTATTTTGTGGATGAGGGAAATGAGGAACAAAAGGATAAAGCCTCTTGCTTGGTCCTAGGCATTTAAGTGGCAGAGCTGGGACTTGTACCCACTCAGGACTGTATAAAAATTTTCATCAGTTATGTCTAAACACTCGACCTTCTCTTAATTACTTTTTTTCCAAAGAAGATTCTTCTTGTCCTCTCCCAACCTGTCTCTCAGAACTTTTTCTTTTCCTCACAATCCATTATCATTTTCCTCTAGTTATGGAGAAGAATATGGAGTAAGCTGAAATCTTTTCTTGGTACCAGGCTCCCACTTCGTCTCCTACAACCCAAGACTACTTAGCATACAAAGAGCCAGCAACTATTAGCACACCTTTATAAGACAAAGGAACAAAAGTTTATAAATAACAATTAAAATAATGTGAGTAAAACATTTGATTTAGTTTAGGTTAGCCAGAAGCCAAATTCTGGTTGAAGGCTAGCATACATATAGCACTTCACTCAAGAGTATTTGAATACTTCATTGAGATGCCACTCATGGAAAGAACAGATTAGAAACGTAGATTTGGGCAGAGTGAGAAGTGAACTGTGATTATTGTTCCCAAAGGACTTTGCTGACCCCATGGCAAACCGTGAAGTGGAGATGATTATACCAAGTTGGGATGAGGTGACCAGATCAATTATTGGAGCCAGGCTGACCTTTGAGAGGATCTGTGACCATGGACAAGGAGAACTGATGCGTGGGACCATCTTTAGCATCACTCCATGCATCAAGGAAATTAAATTCTTTATTCCTGAAGGAAGAGTTCATGTGGCCCATCACAGCATTCAACCAATGTCCCACCAAGCTTTTAACATGACATAACATCCCAATATGTTAAGTACTGTAGCTTTATTTTCCAGGAAGGATAATGAAGACTTAACAAGGTAAAGTAATGTGACAGAGATAGCATAGACAGTACCCACTAAGCTGGTATGGGAACCTAGGCTTAAATGTCTACGAGGCCCCTGCTTCTTCACTACATTGAGCAACTCCCTCCAGCGTGTTATAAACTGTATGACAGCATGTATGTAGTAATCTTTTGAAGACCAGAAATACACACTGATAGAACTGAACCCCTTCCAGAACTATTATTTCATCATACTCCAAACAGCAACTCCCTCTGAGCCCACACACCCACTTGCTCTCATTTTCCACATATTTTCTTGGATGGAGTCACCAATTACACACTGGGCAGATGTCCTCTGGAAGAGAAGCCATGGTCATTGTCAAAGAAAAGTGAGGACTGGTCTCAAAGGAGGTTTGATATGTAACCATTAGCTGAAGCTACCTCACCTTTTAAAACAAAAATACTGGCAGTGACTCTCTAAAATATGGTCTGTTGACCTAAGGAATACCCAAAATACTGTCAGGGGAACTATAAGGTAAAAACTGTTTTCTTAATATTATAAAGAAGCCTTTCGCTTTTTTCACTATGTCAATGTTTATATGGACACTACGTCAACTAATGATGCAAAGACCAGAGAGGAGAAAATTGTTGGTACCTCAGCGTGAATCAGGATGGTGGGACCCACCTACATTAGTAGTTGTTATATTCTTTAAAGCTGTGCATTCACAATTTTAAAATATAAATAAACTTTACTTAAAATGTCCTTGCTGGGGCACTTATAAATAGCATTACTTGGAAGAGAACTGACAAATTATGGTTATTTGGACTTGTATATATGGCATACATTTCTTCAAGGAAAATGGCTCATGGTATTTGTTGCCAATGATTAAATTCAAGCTTTCAGGCAGAGACCAAAATTTGGGAAAACTTGCATTGGCCATCATGTGTTTGACATCATATAGGCATAGAGTGTTCTGAAGTGATTAGTGGTGATAATAAGAAATGTTCTTTTTGATATTTGCATAATGAAATGAGTCAACATTTTAAAGTTCTACATAACTTGGTGAACTGATATTTTCCATATGGCTGGCACATAATGTTACAAAGTTATGCATGAGCAGAAATGATCAATTCAAAGGGAAAGAGATGCCAATGGATATCAAGGCAGTAAGATACAAAAACTTGACTGACATGATCTCAGATTTCAAATTGCAACTAACTTTTAAAATGGGGGAGGGGTGTGGAAACACAAGGAAGGAGGTGGATGAGGAGCAGAATATACCTGCTTCCCAAGAGGTTGCAAACTTCATGTACTGCAAGCATCTACTAAGTAAAATTTCCAAAAAATTACCTCTTGTCAAATTTTGGTGTAGTATCAAAGAAGAATACTCATGATTATCTGAAAAACATTACTCACTACTCATGAGTTCCTAAAATGTTACTCATGTTTTCAAGTACATATCAATGTAATGCTAGCTTTTCTTTATAGTCTTCAAACAACATATTACACAGATTCCAATTGCAAAACCAGATAAGAAAATCTAGATGACTTCTTTTCAGTCACACATTGGAAACTTGCAAAAATTCAAAACAATGCCATACTGCAATTATTTTTGTTTTAGAAAATGTGCTTATTTCATGTTAAAAACATTATTTCTATAAATGTGTAATGGGCTTTGAAAACTTAATAAATATTTTTGTAATTTCTGTTTTAATTAATTAATTAATTAATTAAATTTTGAGACAGGGTCTCGCTTTGTAGTTCAGGCTGGCCCTGTGCTCACTATGTAACCCAGGCAAGACGCAGCGAACTCAGCAATCCTCCTGTCTCTGCCTCCCAAGTGTTGGGATTACAGGTGTGAGTCACCACGCCCGGCACTGTGGTATGTGGTATTGATGGTTGGTGGGCGTGAGTCTCCATGCCCAGCATTCTATGTGGTTACTGGGGATCGAATTCAGGACCTTGCGCTTGTGAGGCAGGTGCCGGAACCACTGAGCTAAATCTCTGGCCCTCAGTTTTAATTTATAATATTTATACATATAACCTACACAAAAGTGCTTTGGGTCCCTAGATGATTTTAAAATGTTTAATAGATTCTTGAGACTAAAACATCTTTGAGGAGCACTAAACTATGACCATTTAGTCAATAATGAGGAAGTAAATGTAAGATTTTTCCCCCCAAATTTTTAACTTGAGATATAGCAGAACTGAGTGTTTTGAAATAAATGGATGAAGAAAAGGAGAAGCCATAAAATATTGGAATAGTCATGCACAGAAAAAGAGCGTTCTTTAAGACTGTCTAGGGATCTAGAAGATAATACGAGAATGGCAAGTTCTGCTACTGTGGAAAAATTTTTCAGTAGCCATTTATGTGATAGGCTCTTCATATCTACTTCCAGGTCCTCACAGTGGCTTTGAAGGGATGGGTATTACTGCTGTCTTCACAAAGTTCCAAAAATCATCTCCTGCGATCCCCAGTCTGATGCTCTTTCCAATGCCACAGGCAGTATCTGGCCAAACCTCCTGGAGTGCAAAAGTTTTTTCTGGGTAGGCTACATGGCCCGAGCACATAGCAAATCATGCATATAACTTCCTTAAACAAGTGCTAGAGAGTTCTTCTTTTTGTAGGTTAGCTATTGCGATTTTTGGGACACTGTGCTAGATTTTGGAGTTTCAGGGTGCAAAACAGATCCAATACTTGGAAGGCTGCACAGTCTTATGGAAGACACCAGAAGAAACAGGTCTATGCAATGTGAGGGATTAAAGCTTTTGGAGGAAAATGAAGTGGTGTAGAAATCTAAAAGAAAAACATAACCTAGCCTGGGTCTGATAGTATGGTGCCTGAGCCAAGTATGAAAGGACTTGTTAGAATTCACTAGTAGAAGAAGGAGAAAAGGGAGAAAAAATAGTGTACCATATACACTCAGAGTGTGACTTCTCAGAAAATAGAAAGTATAAACAGAACCACTAAAGAGTACCTGCTCCCTTTCAAATTTGAGAATAGCCCTTCCCACTTTTGGTTCCACATTTGATCATAACTAAAATACTTTCATTTCAGACTATGCCTATTATTACTACTGTGATTCTTAGTTATGATACACCAAGCCAACTTGAGTAAGAATGGCCTGGCAGAGAAGTGAAGTTCTGAGTGTATCTGTGGATGATTGACATTGAGCCAGCAAGCTGAGGGGAAAAGACCCATCCAGATGTTGGTTGTAGCACAAACAAGATTAAAAAGAGAGAGAGGAGGGAAGCATGCTCATTTTGAAGTGCTCCAGACTCCATCAAGTCTTTTGGTGCTGTTGCCTTTGAACATATATCTGCAGTTTCTTCCGTATACCAGGGCACAGCAAATCTCCGGGGAGGTTGCAGGTTTTCAGGCATGGACTGTGCTTCACTCCTGACCCTTCTTGATCTGCTGTTTCCATCTTCTTGAGATGAGCAGCTACTGGATCCTCCAGGTCTTCAGTATGGAGACCATCACTGTGAATTCTCCTGCCACTGCTACTGTGGTGGCCACTGTGAACTCACTCCCTCTGATTCTATAAACCCCTTAAATAAATTCATTTGCACAATTCTACATGTATTTTCCATTGATTCCATACCTTTAGAGAACCCTAACTAATACAATCACCTTCTTGGACCTCTAACTGTACTGAGAGGTTGGGGTTCACAGCTAGACACTGCGTGGCTTTTATAGTTCCTCCACTCTCACATTAATGCAGGTCTTTTTTTTTTTTTTTTTTTTGAGACAGGGTCTCACTTTGTAGTTCAGGCTGGCTCTGAACTCACTATGGTGCCCAGGCAAGCCTGGAACTCGGCAATCCTCCTGTCTCTGCCTCTAGAGTGCGGGGATTACAGGCGTGAGCCACCACGCCCAGCTAATGCAGATCTTTTAATCTAATGCTTGGCCTTTAGTAAGACGCTCAAGTATTTAGTGGCATGAATAAAACTTCTCCTCTACTTCTTTTTTGTTCGTCTATTCCTCTTTTTCAGGTAGTATAGGAGAATTGGCCAATTTATTCTATATATGTTCAAATTACTTTCATCAAAGCAGATTTCTTTCTTAATTTGTCTTTAGATCCTCAGTTCTGAGTCCTGGGGGAAATTGCTTGCAAATTTCCTTCCATTCTGTTGGAAACTTAATCCTTGGTATATTAGATATCTTATATCTCTACATATTTATACCAGAAATTCCTTGAGGACAGGGAACCTGATTAAATTTCCACCTTAGACCAAAGAAGAGTTTTTTTTTTAATAGAAAAGGAATGGAAAGTAAAGTTTTTATCCATACTGAGGTTTTATTTATTTATTTCTCTGCTGTAACTGCTACCCAGATCCACTCCTAAAACTGCTGTGGCATCTTTTCTTTCCCATATGGACAACTTTGTCATGATTCTCATGTTTATATTTCCCAATCCATTCTGATTCAGGGGAAAAAGAAAGAAGACTCCACAGGAAGTATCATACCCAACACAAGAAAGCAGGGCATGAAGGAGATGCTGGGTGTGAATCAGCTCTGAGATGTAACAGCCTGTTGGATTCTTCCACCAAACTCTATCTTCATTTCCCTTCTTTCCCATTCTAGACAAGTGGAATCCTGAACTGTGGCAGCTGATAGAAACTGGGCACCACAAACCTACCAAAAATTTTGCAGAGGTGGATGAGTTTGGAGCCAGAGTTTCCAAAAAACAAAACCAAGGTGGTTGTTAAAGGACCAGTAGCTGTTGCCAAAATGATAAATATGCAGCCACTTCTTCCCTTGTCTGGTTAAGTTTCTGGAATCTTGTTTTATCAGTCATATCTTCTTTGAAAGATAATGTTTCTCTTTGTCTAGCACCATAAAAACCTATTCAAATCTCCATCATCGAAAAGGAATAACATTTTTAATACCATGAACAAAAGCAATAAAATTAAAACCTCCTATTCTTCCTCTTGAATCTAAGTTCTTTATTCCTTATGCAATTTTCTTTAAGAGTTATCTACATTTTGGTTTCATTTCCTTGATTCCTACTTACTTTCGGGTGCACTGCAATCTGGTTCCTCTTCTTCCTGTCTCCAAGTGGCCAATTTCATGGAGTTCATTCCGTCTTTGTCGATTGCCAGCCTTTGATCCTCCTGGCCATGCTCTCCATTTTCCTACTTTGACCTTTATGGCATTTATCTCTATTTTTTCTCTCTCTGACCATTATTGCTCTCTTTTGTATCGCTGTTTACTAGTTCTAGTCTAATTGTTTGTTTCTTTTTCACACCTTATTTAAGTAATTTCTTCGTGCCGAGATTCAGTCTAGGTGACCATGGATTAGCAGATAAATATGGTCCTGTGGAGTGAGGATGCAAAAGGGGGACATTTCATCTGGCACTAATATGCTCCTAACTTTAAAATCTGTATTAACTTTATAATTTTGCACTTTATTCTGTGTTTCAAACCCATAGAGCTACCCAAAAATTCTTTTAAAGGCACAACCCAACTTGCACAAGACATTATCTCCATTATATGCAAGAATTTAATCAATTTTATTTTCTTCCACATGTTATTTCTTCTTTTTATCCCCTATATCTATAAACGTTATCATCACCCAATTAAGCAATTAGAGCACCAAAATGATGAGATACTTGAGAGTCTGTCTTTCCATACTCAGTCTCTTTCCATACTTCATCCAGTTTCTGTGTTGTGGAAGTATCTCTGTGTTTAAGTGTCTCTTATTTCTGTCCTTATCTTTTGCAACAGCCTGTGAACACCTAAATCAGGTCACCATCACTGGTTCTTTCCCTGTACTGAGCTCCTATGAGCCCTATTCAGGTTTATTCCTCCACAGAATGAATTTTCTAACACACCAGATTGGTATTACTACCCTACACCAAACTCTCCAAGTGCTGCTGGGCAAAAGCAAACAATATTTACCAGTTAGCAAGATTGTTCATAATATACACTTTCTGTGATGAAAGTCTTTGCAATATTTCAGCTGTATTTCTCAACTCTTGTCTATAGAACCAAGTAGCCCAATGCTATACATGAACTAATATTTTTAGAGATATTAAAATGGAAAATGCCTCATGCTTATGTCTCACTTATACTGAAGAAAGTCTTACCTCTTTGAAATGTTGTACTTTTTTTTTCTCGTCTTCTTTCAGATGACTTTGACATTGCTTGTTATTTTGTTCCTAGGCTTTGGTCTTCTCTTAGTCTGCCAAGCATAATCAATTCTTTTCTAATAGTAGTTGGTACATATGTAATTTGCAGGAGCTATAGCATTTTCAGAATGTGATTGCAGATGTGATGGTTTGCTTATTTTAATCCTTAAAAGTTAGAAACTATAGCATTTTCATTAATTATTCCCTGTCTTATAAATAGTATGCATCATATAGTTGATGCTAAGAAAATATATTAAATATAATAATCCCTAGAAACTAAGTTTATTCTGTCTTAAGTTTATTCTGTCTTAAGTTTATTTTGCATTTTCTATTACTTTAACCTCATAGGTCATTATTTTTTGCCACCCAGAGAGCAATATTCTTGGGATGTGTGTCATGTCTGGATGAATAATCTCATTGAAATCTAAACAATCATGGATAAATTTACATTTCTGGCACTATTTCTGAGGGATCTGTTAGTTATATGATTTGCTTAGGATAGCAAAATAAATAAATAAATAATGAAATAACATTGTATGTCTTGGTTACTTTTCTTATTGCTTAGACAAAATATCTGACACTCTGAGTTAAAGTAAGGCTCATAATTTGTACGTTTTAATTCATATTTGGCTGGCTCCAAGGCAGGGCGGCATGGAAGAGGAACACCAAAGAGGTGAAATCACTCATGGTGGGCAGAAGTCACCAAAGCAGTAAAGTAGTGAAGCAGTAGCAAGTGTCTACCACTTTCCATTCTGCAAACATCTTTCTGTTCTTTATATTTTATCCAAGCTACACATGCTCTGTGGGGAGAGCACTCACACCCAGGACAGAATATCCTTAACCTTATCCAGAACTATGCCAATAGATGTATTCACTGGAAAAGATGAGCTGGAATGAGTTTACTCCATCCTCACTGATGCATAGTCTATTCTTTTTATCTATCAAACCTTGGATAATGCAAACAAATATAACAAAACAGAATGTTTCATTCTCAGAAGATCTCATCATCTACTACAGGAAACAGACTATTCTGTCAGGGAATTTGACTTTGACAAAAAAAATATATATATATGTATGTATGCACACACATACACACATACATATATACATATATATACATATATGTACATATGTATATACATATATATACATATATATATGTATATATATAGCCAGACATAAAAGTAAGATTGCCTAAGAGTTATTTATTGTTAAAAGATTGTCAGGTTCATAGCTTCTTCTGACAACACTTAACATACCCTAATTATTTTCTGTTTATTAAGAAATTTTAATTCTGTTCTGCTCTCTGGGTAATAAGCTACATGAAAGTGGGCCTCTGTCTGTGTCTTGTCATACTCATATCATCTAGCACATAGGTGGCCAAGCTCTATTTGTTGACTGGCTATATAGTGTTTGGCTCCTAGTTGCTTCTCTGGCACTTCTAGGGACCAAGCCACCCCTTGCCCGTTGCTTCAGTGCACAGCCAATCTAAACTTCAAGTTCAAGCGCCTGAGTCTGTGTGCTGCAACTGAAGTTTTTTTCCTCTACCTGGGTGGGAAGTTGTTAGTGCCAGGAAATTAACATGAGCTAGAAGAAGACCTCAACCAATGAATAACAGAGTTGGCTTGTAAATTCTCCAGCTCCTTTCCCTTTAGGGGTTATTTCCCCAGCAGGGGTTAGCTTGAGTTGCCTGTAGTGGTAATGGGTTTGATAATGCACAATTTATTGGCTGCCTCCCTTCTTTGACTTACTTTAGCATTTTGGAATTCCTTTATCCTCTTAAATAAACTACTTTCACCTAAATCCTTACTTCAACATCTACATGTAGGGTGACCCAAACTAGAATAGTCCACACTGAATAGGGTGACCCAAACTAGAATAGTCCACACAAAGGAATGGGATTTTCATTAATCAGTTTCCTTGCAGCTAGTAGAATGAGCAGAACATTGTACTTCAAGTCAGAAAGTTCTAGTTTATCCAACTGCTGGCCAGGCAACCTGGCACAAATCATTTGATTTTAGTAAGGCTTAGATTTCCTGCTCTGGAATAGGAAGTTTATAAGGTCTACTCCATAATATTCTTGTGAAGATTAAATAAAGTTAAGTACTATGTGTAGGAACAGTTATCATGTCAGTCATCACACTGTGAGTTCTTAGGGCCTTAAACTAGGTAAGATAAACATAAAGAATTCCTTGTTGTACTGTGAATCACCACACTTGTTTGTTTGTATGTATGTATATATGTGCATATTTATTTTCCTTTATGGAAACTAAAGTTTGTATTAACATGTCCAGCCAATATCAGGAATGGGTAATGGTAGGAAAGCACTGGAGAGATTGTATTGCTTCTAAGTGAGGAGTATGCTTCTGATTAATAGAAGCTTGTTTGATTTCAACATAAATGGGCAATGAATGGCTTAGCAGATGGTCCCACTATTCCTGGGCCCCAGGGAACGCCAAAGGAAATAATGTACAACACACATTTCACAGTTTAGTGGATTTTCATTGATATGGGTGGTGTTCTCTTATTTGACCATTGTTCCATGAGATAATCATGGCTTTATTGAGTTTTAGGTCAGAAAGAAAACCAAGAAATCAATAGTACTCACCCCCCACTGGTTTTTAGTTAGGGAAGCAGAGGCTCTCATACCTCCTCTCACCAATGCTATTCAGGAACAAAGACAACAATCATTAGCCACCCAAAAGATTAATGAAAGAGCAAGACATCCTACTAAAGTGATTTCAGAAATAAAACAAGGTGGTGTATTTCAAATTCAACTTATGATTCCATAAACTAGAACACCAATAATCATGATCATCTCACTTCTTTCTTCACATTGGCCCTGCATTACTTTTATTTGTGTCTCCTGAAGATAAATAGACCAGAGCTTGTCAGAGCCCTATTCCTATGCCTAAAGGCCAGGTATTTCACACAGATAGGGTTTGATGAGACCAGGCCAGGAAGGGGGATAATGCAATCAGGTTCTCTGGAAGAACAGAGTCAAAAGAAAATACATGGATGATTATCTGAGAGAACTTATTACATAGGGTTACAGGATCAGAGGCAAAAGAATGCATAATGGTTCTCTGCACACTGGAAAGCTGAAGAATCAATCCAGCACTTGCTGAGCCAGGATGAATGTCATGGAACAAGAGGGATCAAGGAATCAACATCAGTAGATGATAAAAGACCTGGAAGCTCACTGAACAGTCACTAGTACAAGTCTGTGTTGGAAAGCTGAAGAAACTGGAGACTGATGTGCAAAGACAAAGGTGAAGACTGGAGTTCCTCCTAAAAGGAAGAACTTCTTTCTTTCCTTTTTTATTCTATCCATCCTAGAAGCCTATTGGCTGGTGCTACCCACATCCAAGACAGATCTTTCTCCCTCAATTTGCTGGCCTATTTGTCAGTCATCCACAGACTCTTCCAGAGCTTCATTAATCTACGATGCAGTTCCCACATAAGTCAAGTTGACACATCATGATTAATGATCGCAATGACAGTAATGACAGTGGAGGTACCATGCTCAGCCCTCCTCGGCTACAAGAAGTAGAGTGAGTTGACTGTCTCCAGCTGTGAGCACCTTTATTTAGGATCCAGCCTTTTAGCTTAAGCAAGACTGTTACCAGAGAGTCTTTGTCAGTGACGGAGCATGACAGAAGCACTGGGACTTGGTCATTGCAGCTTAATCTGGGACTTGTTCCCAGCTGCATTTTCTCACTTGCTCCCAGCTGGGTCAGTGCATGGCTTTGTCAGACCTGAACGGTGATCTGAAACTAACCCAACCCAACTTGCCTCTTCCCTCCTTTTCTTTCACAAGTGATGAGTCTGTATTATAGTCTGGCGATTTTCTCAGCCCACTCCTGCTTCTCCTGTTGTTTCCTGTCATAAACTTGGCCCTCTGTGGAGCTCTTTCCTGCCTAACTCCAGCACAGCCTCTGCCACCAAAAGCACCGATTGACTCAGGAGCTGACTCTACAGCTCTGGAGCACACCATAAAAGAAAACAAAAAGTATATCCCCAAATAAGAAAATCTAGATGTTGTGAGGCATTAAGATCACCATGAAGTTGATGTTTATCAGATGGAAGGTTGCAAATGTTTTGTCTTTATTAGGACCAGGAAAAGCAAGAGCAACTGCCTACACTCAATGCATCGACACTGTCTATTCTGTGCACTTTATAGGAACAACCACAATGAGCTTTGCAGATGTAGAAGTGGTACATCTTAGAGGACAGATGATAATAGCAGCCAATATTTTATTGCATGCCTAGTGTACATCAGGCATCTTTCACTGTTGTAGGATTATTTACCATGAAACAATTTCTGAATGTCAGGAGTCTGGGAGCACTTGCTAATTCACGTCTTCATGGGGATATAAGCAAGCTGACAGTCACAGTAGGGCTTGCGATCATTTACAGACTAACCTAGGGCTATGGGTTTCACCTGTCCACCATTGCCCCTCTGCTTGTTGGCAGCCTCAGTTCCTCCCCATGTGGAATTTTCTCAAGGGCTGCTGGAGTCAGCAGCTGGATTTCCCACAGCATGTGATCCAAGGCCCAGGCTGGCAGGCACAGTCTTTCACAACTTAATTTCACAACGGCACTGCTTTCATACACCCCAAGTTACTTCTGAAATGCACAAACATCAATCTGGGTATAGCACAGGGGAATCTCTCTCCAGGAAGTGACAAGTGAGAGAAAGCAGTGATCACTGACATCCTCTTGGGCGTGGCTACAGTTCATGAAGGCACAACATGAAGTGCATATTTTGCTGAAGGAGAAACTGGCACAGATATACAGCAGTACTAGTGGTGGTCAAGATTATTACAGGGTGCCTTACCACTGCGCAACACTGCTTTTCTAAGCTTAACAGAAGGCAGAGAACAAAAAGATGCATGTTTAAACTTAATCATTGTGGGTAGCAAAGCAAAGAATGTGACAGGTGATGGTGATTTGTATAAAACTATGCAGCTCGGGGACTGGAGATTTAGCTCAGTGGTCCCAGCACCTGCCTAACAAGTGCAAGGTCCCTGTTTCGAAGCCTGGTAACCACATACAATATCGGGCATGGTGACTCAGGCCCACCAGCAATCAGTACCACACATCACAGTGCCAGTGTGGTGGTTTACAGCTGTAATTCCAGCACTCAGGAGGCAGAGGCAGGAGGATTGCTGAGTTTCAGGTTTTCCTGGGTTACAGGGATCATATTTACATCAACCCATGAAGAAGAAATTATGTTCCTACTTTGTACTTGACAAAAGAATATTTGGGA
>PVIC010034781.1:0-19402 GCA_004025085.1 Thryonomys swinderianus | reverse complement strand
GTTGAAGTGATGAAGGGGCTGATGCTGAGCTGCTCTGAAGCCTGAGGAGCAAATGTAGCAGAAGGAGGAGACAAACTATTTGGCCTCCTGCTTGTATTTAAGAAGTGTGTTTTCTAAGATCATGAGAAATTCTTCTTGCTGTTCCTGATGCTCCCTTGTTTCTAGGGTCATGTCAAACTCCCGGAACATTTCTCACTCGGTGCCAAAGTTTCTAGTCAGTCTTCTGCACGTTGATTGCTGTGCACACTGATTAACAAGCAAAACATCTATATGCCAGTTTTCACCGTGCCCCTTTCTGCCAGTTCCACACCAGCAGACTGGTTACCCTGGATCGAAAATCGAACTTAGCTCCCACTGTTTGAACAGTTAGTCATATCCTCTGAGCTCTGGCAGAGAGCAATGCAATCTTTATTCTTGAGACCCACAGAAGTCCCCTGTGCACCCAACCCTATGATATGGCTTTTCACTTGGGGTTACTGATTTCTTTTCAAACCATATCCTTTCAAGAAGCGGAACCCCTAGAGAATAAGCAAGGAAGTTGTCACGTACCTTTCTGAAGCAAAGAATGAGTCTGTTTCACAGGTAAACTAAGGAGGCAAAAAAAGGGAAATAAGTATTAGGTTGCATCAAAACAAAATATTTTTAGGTAACATCTTAAGGAATATGCTTGATTTATATGCATAGTGGTGCCTTGGTTCTTGTCATCAGTTTTCTAGCAGGTGCAGGGAGTACCCAAAATGACAAGTACTGAACAAATTATTTTGGTTGGAAAGGATATCAAGTCCTGAAGTAATAAGCACCAAATTCTAACTTGTTCATCAAGTACACGTGAATGACAACTACCAGGACAAAAGTTTTGTGTCAAAATATGTCAAGTACCAAATTACACAAATTTCAAAGCATTTGAGTGACAAGATGTGAATCTATTGCATGAGAACAAGGATTGATGTATTGACTTCATAAAAAGGAAAAAAACTTCACTAATAAGTAGGAAACACTGAACTATTTGTATGCAAACCACACACCTTTCAACATGGCAGGAATGGAAGTTATCATGCTAAGATCAATGCTGTTAGTCAGTTTTTTGACCCTGGGACAGAATATCTATAAGTTATACCTAAAATGTCCCCAAAGTCTCAGGTGTTTAGAAGTGGAGTTCTCGGAAGATGATTGGTCCTGGGGAGCTATGCTCACTCCTGGATTAATTGATGGATTCATAGCTGACCCTGCTGTTAGGAGGTGGGGCCAAGAGAGGAGGTGAGTCCTGAGGGCTACCTCCTCAGAGGCTCTCCTTGCTTTTTTTGTTTCCTGGCTGCCACGGGCTGAGCAGCCTTTTCCCATCAGTCCCTTCTGCTACGCCATTTCTGCCTTGGAACCAGCCAACCATGGACTGAACGCTCTCAAACTATGAACCAAGACAAATCTCTCCCCTATATGTTATGAGTGTTGGGTACTTTGTCCCAGTTACAAAAAGCTGACGAATATCCTGAGAAAGACAACCTAATGGAGAAAAGGTTTATTTTGGCTCACACTTTCAGAAATTCAGTCACGGGCAGCTGACTCCGTTGACGTGGGGCTGTGGTAAGGCAGAACATAATGGACAGAAGGTGTAGTCAAATAGGGCTACTCCCCTCCATGCAGCCAAGAAACAAAGGGGAAAGAGCCAGGGAAGAACAGACTGAGGATAAGACATAGTTCTCAAGGTCATCTCCCTGTGATCCGTGCCACAATCAACAGCAGCAGTTGGCCTCAAAACGTATCCCCTTCTGGGTTAGGAAGTTAGCTCTGTGGTTCTGGCGTCTTTCTGGCAAGCTCAAGGTCCCAAGTTCGATCCCCGATAACCATATACCACAGTGCTGGGTGTGGTGGCTCATGCCTGTAATCCCAGCACTCTGGAGGCAGAGGCAGGAGGATTGCTGTGTGTTTGAGCCTTGCCTGGGCTACATAGTAAATTTGGGGCCAGCCTGAGGTATAAAAGTGAGATCCTGTCTCAAAAAAAAAAAAAAGAAGAAAAAAAAGAAAAGAAAAGAAAGAAAAAGAAAAACAAACAAAAATACCTTATCTATACTTTTAAAAGTTCTGGGAAGATTTTTGCGAAGCTCTTGCAAAGAATCTCAGTGGTATTTTAGGAACTAAAATCTCTCAGAAAACCTAATCAAGTTTGACACATCAGTCAAAACCAGGCATTACCAACAATGTATACAACGACAATGACCTGAAATTATTCTTTAATCTGATTCTCCGCCTGGAAACCCAAACTTTTGTCCCATCCACATTCAACTCCTTTTCCCCTGGACACATACAGTCATCACAGATATTCTCTAAAAGAACCTGTGTTACTCCTAGTCACCGAGTCCACATTTTAATATAGCTGGAGTAGCTTGAAGAGCTTTCTCTAGATTAAAACTTATTGTTAGAATCAGATTAAAGAATAATTTCAGGTCATTGTTGTATACATTGTTGGTTAATGCCTGGTTTTGACTGGTGTGTCAAAACTTGATTAGGTTTTCTGAGAGATTTTAATTCCTAAAATACCACTGAGATTCAACATTTAAGTCGTTCTGTCAACTAAAACACAACAATGTAAAATCTAACACTTTCCCTATTGGAAGTTCAATGTGAAAATCTCCCCCTGGTGGATTTTAGGAGTATGTGTTTTCATAAATAGGAATAGAACCTTCCAAGAAGATAAATAGATGCTGACATTTTGCAGGACTAAAATCAAGCTTTTAACTCTAAATTCAGAGGGAAAAGACAAAAATTATCTAAAAGTTTGTATCAAAAATTTTAATACTCATGTAGTGTAGTTTGGGTTGACTTTAGCCATGTGTTCAGTATGAATGCCTTTTTGAATTTTTCACCGCCCTCTTGTGAGTGAAGTCACTTTTATACGCTAATTTCCCAAATGAGTTAGTGAATAGCAATATAATATTTCAACTAGGAAAGAACACGGCCCCTCCTTCAATAAATCTGGCACCTGTGTTTGGTCATCTCTCTTTGATCCGTCAGTCAAGTCAAGGAAAGCCCCAGTGTAAAGCTCCCAGACCACTTGAAATGTGCACTCACTTGCCTTAGGGGAGGGGAATTCTTTTAATTGATTTGTCTTTTTCAGCCATAGTCCCTCTCCCTTTCCTGGGAATACATTTCAGCTGTAATTTTGTGGAGTCAGTGCAAATTTCAAAGCAGCTCTTGCTCTTTTACCCTCTCCCTCCAGTGGCTCTGCTGACCGACTGCTTGGGTATATATTTGCCTGAGGTGGGGCAAAAGGTAAGTAATGTCAAGAATGCTGAAATAAAGCAGTGAAAACTCTCCAGAGATACTGACACAAAACCTGGTGCGGAGCTGCTGCCCTTTCCCGTCAGAACTGAGAGAAGGTGGTAGACAGTTAAAGGGAAAGACGGGTTTGGTTTGGTTTGGTTTTTTGACACAGCTATCCCAATGACATGTAGATCCCAGTTTTATATATTTAATATATTTTGTTATGGCTATTTTTCCCTAAACACTTTATTCCAAACTTCTAATTAGGGACTAATTTGATATTTTTAAGTGGCTAAGCAACATAGACAAAGAAGAATAATGGAAGAAATTGCTGGAGACATTAAAGATGGCACAAAATAAGAAAATGACTTAGATTTGTCGTTTATGCAATTTCTTGGCATTAAAGCAACTCTTTGAGTAAATTTCACAGGAGATAAAATGACAGCCATAAAGTGTGGTGGGTTAGAGTCCAAACCCTGGTTTAAATTGCTGTAATCAGGCTTTGAGTATTGAAGGTGTGTGACTTGAGCCAGTTTTCCAACTTCTCTGTGTCTTGGTTTCTTTATTTGCAAAGTCAGTAGAAAGATCTTCTCCAATAGTTTAGTTGGAAAAGTTAAAGATGCCAAAACTGTGATTGCAAAGTACTTAGTTAGCTGACACAGATCACAGCTTCTGCTGTTTGACTTCAGATACTAATCATCTCACCATCAGAAATTATTTTTAAAAATCTTTTCTCAATCAACTAAAAGTGCTTTGTCCCTCAATAGTAAGGAAGGAGGAAATTTTTTTAGGATTATTATTTGTTTGTGTTATTTTTTTTCACTTCTCCCTCACTCCTTCCTGTGCTTTTGGCTCCTGCAGGAGATGAGTGGAACCGTCCTGGGTGGGAAGATTACCCCCAACCACAGAGTGAGAGACATCACAAGGCCTCTGTCAGGGAGTCTCATGGAAAGCTCTTCACAGGTTGGCCTCCGTGGCTCCTGCTCCTTGCTGGACACTGTCCCCCATGTCATTTCCTAGGTGTGTCCAGACCCCCACCTTCTCTTCCCCTGCCAAGCTCCCCACTTAGCTCCCAGCACTGCACAGGCCTCCTGTGGGGTGTCTCAGCCAGGCTCCCCCCGTCTACCTTACGGGTCTGACTGTTGATCCTGCACCTGAGAGGACTTCACCCTGCGTGAGTTTGGCATGATTTCAATAGAAATCTTAACACTATAAAACTCTGTTAGTTGGAGGTGAGTCATGTACCAAACATAGAGCATCATGTTCAATCACAGACACAACTATACAGGCAGGAGAAAGTGAAAGGGTAAGAAATACACATAGCAACTGCCTGGTTCTCAGGGCCAGGGCCACTGATCAGTGGAGACAGTCGCTGCCCCGAACATGAGAGGCTGCTCCAGCCCTGCTCAGTCCCTTCTACTGCCTTCTGCAGGGTACATTTTGTTCGCTGTTTAATTTTCATTATAATATGTTAATTTCTAGCATAAACTTAGTAATGTTTTCCAACACTAAAAATAGTTCAGGAGGAAAGAAATCAGCAAATGGTTCGTTAGGTAGAGCAGATACTAACAGCCTGGAATCTTTTCTTTTCATGAGATGTTTAAACATTTGGTTGCCTTATCTTATTTAAAGGACAATGCACACTCATGGGGGGGTGGGATGGAAAAATCTCTTTCAAAGATGAAGCACCGTGCATCGTCCGAGGACTGCCATGCCACCATTAATATCTTAGCCCTGTGAGTGTGTGTGGGCACTTGACATTTGTTGTGTGTGTGTGTTTGTATCAGCTTTATTTACATATTACTTTGATTTTTGCCTAGAGGACAAGGACTTTTTTGTTTTGGAATAGGAATTTTATTTTGGAAAAGGGTACAGTGGCAGGCATGGCATCTTTGCTCCATCTCTACCCACTGTTTGGTTTGCTTGGCTTTCAAGTTATATATCAAGTTTATCTGCTATAAAATAAATGATATCCTATCAGAGACTCTGTGTTTTTAAGAATGTGATTTGGAGTCTTAAATGGTGGGGGCCTCATAGGCCCTACCTGGCGGGGAAGGGACCCTGTTTCATCAAAACCATATGTCCCCTAGAGGAGATGCTGATTAAAATGAATCCTTGTTTATCTATACCCAAAGGTGTTCTCTAAATCATGATTTTATTGAGACAAGAGAGGGGACAGGGAAGATGGTGTATGAGTTCGCAGTGTCCCTCATCTGGTGGCTGCAGAAACATGGCGGCGCCTCAGGAGCGTCTGGCTGGAATGACCTCAGGCGAATGCTCTTCGTGTCCCTTGCATGATACTCCAATATCACTTTCCTTTCCTTCCTTTTGAGTAGACCCCAGTAGTTGGGCCCCTTCTTAGCATTCCATAGCCTTTCATCCCTACTTTTTAAATGTCTCACTAAGCTGTGACCCCAATGCCTGAGCGTGTCCCTCGAAATTTCTTTCTGCAGCATTTCAATGCCATAGAAAATCAACCTTCTTTCCTCTGTATCTCTAGCACCTGCCCCAGTGCCTGTCACCCAGTGACGTTCAATAAATATTGGTGAAACTAATGAGTAAATTATTAATTCATGATTAAAACACTTACTGGTATACATAGTGGGAATCAGATATTAAGTTCTTAACTAAGAAATAGGGGCTGGGCGGGGGATTTAGTTACAGTAGTTCCGGCGTCTGCCTTGCAAGTGCAAGGTTCAGGGTTCAATCCTGGTAACCACATACCACAGTGCCAGGCGTGGTTTCTCACGCCTGTAATCCCAGCTCTTGGGAGGCAGAGGCAGGAGGATTGCTGAGTTCAAGGCTTGCCTGGGCTACATAGTGAGCTCAGGGCCAGCCTGAACTACAAAGCAAGATCTTGTCTCAGAAAAAAAATAGGGGCCAATAAAAGGGACTATATACAATTAGAAAATGAAGTCTATTCTCTAGTGTGAATCTTACTTCCATCAACAGTGAAGTTCGACTCATCCACGCAGTCAACAAAAGGTAATACCTCTCTACTCCCCAAGTGTCCCGTCCTGGACAGTGCTGTCCCCTGACACTTTCTTCTGACAGGAAAGAAATCACCCTATTTCACAGGCTGTTTCCTTCATCCCAAGAAATAATGTTGCTCTATGCTGTGTGAGAAAGCAGAGCAGGACCTCAGTGGGTCGGCCAGAGGCAGCTAGGCTGCAGCAGGAGAGCGCCAGCCCGTGGCCCAGTCACCACAGGCGCACCCAGACATGTGCATCTCTAATCTCCTAGGGGTTTCTTAGTCTATTCAGAGTGGATGTATCATGATTAACTGTCACAGGACAGCTCTCGACTCCCTAGGAAAAGAAGATAAGCTCAGCCACTTATGGTGATTCTGCATCTACACAAAACAGTGATTGGGCTGAGGGAGTGTCTAGATTCCTGCATCTGCATATTTAGAACTGGGCCCAAATGGCAATACCGTAGTGGTGAGTGGTCCACGTGGGTAGCTCTCCTTTGCTACATTGGCTTTCCTTCCCTAGTTAGCCCAGTGCTGGGGTTTGTGCCCTTTCCTAACTGATGAAGCCGATTGACAGACATAGCCCATGCAAAACTAAAGAGCCATTTCCTAAAGAAGAGGTGATTTTCTACAAATATTTAAATGTTAGGCTAAAAATCAAACATCAGTTGAGGTATCAAAAGAAACAAAACTGTGGATTTGTGACTTTGGAAGCATTTTTTTTTCCTGCTAAAAAGACAACAAGATGTTGCAAAAGATTTTGAAATGGATGCAAGCTACCTTATAATCATTAACTAACAGAGAGTCTATTAAAGAAAGATATGCTACTGATGAGGATGATTTAAAGTAATACAGGTTACATCCAAAGTTAATGCAGGTAACCACGCTGATTCTGTTTTATTTATCCATGAACAATAGTGCATACTGTGTGTATGTGCTGAATTCTTGTTCTTAGAAACCTTATTTAGCAATAGAGAATCCATAGGGAGGAGTGTGAGCTCTTACAATAAGTACGTCTTTTCTGAAAACACACAAAAAAGACTGTATCATGCTGTTTCACAGAAGAGGTAATAGGAAAATCAGCAGGCCGGGGTGAATTCGCTGAGATCGGTGATGAACTGAGCCACAGGCCACCAGGGCTGCTGGGATGTGACGGGCAACCCTGAGAAACAAAATTGGGAGGTTCCCCCACCTGCTAGTCACTTATACCCCAGGAACTTTCTTATTAGACTGCTGCCGTGTTAGCGGCTTCGTGGCAGATGGTCCCAAGGGGCACATCCTCCGCTTTGAGTCCACTGTGCTGCGTCGTCGGCTTGGTCCCATCTGCCCAGACAGGTGTTTACAACCTGAGTGACGACACCACTGCAGAATATGTCAGGAAGTGCCCTCTAATCCCTGGCCATATTTAGCCCTTTCCTATGGGTGTACATTGTGAGAGTTCACTTGAGGATTACTATAGGTTCCCACTGGGACGACCACATCACTAATGATTTTGACAGAGCAGAGTTGGGGCCCCTGAAAGGTACACTTTCGCCAAACCAGCTGAGACTCGCGAGTGCCATTAAAGAACACGATCTTCCATGTATAATGGCTTTCACACTGCACAGTACGATTAAATAACCATCATTAGCTAGTAAAGCATGCGCCACCCATTTGCCAGAGCCTTTTCTCTGCCAAGAAATTTAAGACCTAGAATGATCAATGAATGAATCATCAGCATAATAATTGTTGATATAGGACATGCAACTTGGAATCACTCCGAATGATTTAAAATTGTTGAAGGAATTATTACAGATGATAATATTTCTCAGACATGAAGACTTTTCTTATAAGAAGCCTATACAGTTCATGTCTGTCTATCTACAACTCATTGGCAAGAATAGAAAAGGTAGTATCCATGGGATGCCTTGAAAAAGCAAAATACAGAGAGTTCAGGTTATTTTCTAGGTAATGTGTTGGGTTCTGGGGGCAGAGAGATGAATAAAATATAGCTCCCTTTCTCAACAAGCTCAGAGTTACAAGGTGGGATAGGGAATTACACACACACACACAAATCACAGTACATTATGATGAATGCAAGAATCAAAGCCTGCCCCTGGTCCATGACAGCGCTGGGGAGTACAGCTTATAGGAGAAACTTACAAGGAGGGAAGAAAATCACTCTGAAGGGAAGAATCCAAACTTCCTCAATTAGCACTTTTCATTCTTCCCTTCCTAGAAAGCTTCCTTTTCTTCTAACAAGAAATGCTCCTTCGGGCCAGAGGGTTAGCTCAGTGGTTCCAGTGCCTGCCTCACAAGCGCACAGTCCTGAGTTCAATCCCCGGTAACCACATACAATGCTGCGCATGGAGACTCACACCCACCAGCGATCAATACCACATACCACAGTGCCGGGCGTGGTGGCTCACGCCTGTAATCCCAGCACTCAGGAGGCAGAGACAGGAGGATTGCTGAGTTTGAGGCTTGCCTGGGCTACATAGTGAGCTCAGAGCCAGCCTGAACTACAAAGCGAGACCCTGTCTCCAAAAAAAAAAAAAAAAAAAAAAAAGAAATGCTCATTCATGGAGGCCCAGGGAACGTACGATAACCAAAGAAGGAAGAGCTGGAGGGTAAGTATGTTGGATGGAGAAAAGAAGCTCTTCCTAAACTTTTCAAGCCTCTAAATGTGTAAGTCAAAAACCAGAAGTTTCCATGGGCCAGAGGGTTAGCTCAGTGGTTCCAGTGCCTGCCTCGCAAGCGCAAGGTCCTGAGTTCGATCTCCGGTAACCACATAAAATGCTGGGCTTGGAGACACACCCACCAACAATCAACACTACATACCACGATGCTGGACGTGGTGGCTCACGCCTGTAATCCCAGCACTCAGGAGGCAGAAACAGGAGGATTGCTGAGTTCGCGGCGGCTTGCCTGGGCTACATAGCGAGCTCAGGGCCAGCCTGAACTACAAAGCAAGACCCTGTCTCAAAAGCAAAAAAAAAAAACACAGAAGTTTCCATTGTGCTAAAAAAAAAAAAAGAGAGAGAGAGAGAGAGAGACAGGCAGTGGAGTCCTGACTTTTCACAGGCTGTGGTCTTTGAGCATTACTAGCAATCCCAATCCTTTATGAATTTTCCCATATCTTTAGGAAATATTGATACTGCGTGAGGTCTCAGGAGAAGCCCACAATCCTAACTGGGATCTTGTTCTTAGTATAATTTAAAAACAGCTGCACCTCCAGTCTACATGTTGCCTGATCCCCCTTTTCTTTTTCATTTTGCTTCCTCATAGGTTGGTTCACAGATACAATGACAAAAACATAGCCGAAGAGATTTAGTAATGCTGCTTGTCTTACATAGGTCTCAAGCACTTTTTAAAAAAGTAAAATCCATGCAACATTCATAATTCTAGCCACTTAAAATATACAATTCAGTGGCCTTCTGTGGATTCATAACCTTGTCCAACCATTATCATTGTCTAACACTGCAATATTTTCCTCATCTAAAAATGTCACCTCCTGTTCCTGGATGAGTTTTTTTCCATCTCTCTCTCAGCCTGTGTTCAGTCTTTTTGTTCAAATATCTTTCTTCAGTTTTGAGGGATGAAAGACAGAGCTGGAATCACTGTGTCATGTAGTAATTCTACCTTAAACTTTTTGAGGAGTCGTTAAATGTTTTTCTCTAAACCTGCATCACTCTTCCCTCCCACAAGCAACGCATGAGGTTTTCAATGCCTGCACAAGCGGAGAAGGGATGCTCATGGCATGTCTTAGGTTTTTCTGCTTTGTATGTGAAGCCACAACCTAATTGTATTTTTCAGATGAGCTATAGAGTGAATGTAATGAAATTCCAATGACAACACCGTCTTTTACCAAACCCCATCACCCACTTCCCCTGGGGCATCATGATAAAGTCAGTGCTCGTGAATTAGTTTCTCTGACGGGCAATTTATCTATTAAAAGAGATTGATGATGAGACACCACTTAACATCCACTAACGTGACGATCATAATTTGAGAAAACACAAAATAAATGTCAGTGAGGTTGTTGGCCAGTCGGTTCCTGAACTAAGCGTGCTTTCTTTAGTCAGTGAGCAGCAGAGAGATCTAAACATCTGTGAAATCTGGCTGATGAAGTGCTCTTCTGGGGGAAACTTTCTCTTTTACGGGGTAGGGGTTAAACCTGATGAACTTCTATTGTCTTCTTTTCAGGTGCTCTGTATTTTTCAAAGGAAACTTAACTGAAATAAGAATTCTCTGCCCCACTGTAGATAAGACAATTTATTTATATAAAGCAATGAATTAAACAGCTCCAGCCTTATGAAATTTCAAATTCCAGCCTAACACTTTTCTCCTTAATAATTCAATGTCATCGCACACGTACCTGAAAGACTCTGTTGCGGTTCATTTTCATCTCTGGCTGCTACCTCGACACACTGAGAGTGACTCGTTCCCTCCCGAAACAGTTGGGGGAATTAAAACGCATATATGTCAATTATTACCTGGACAAAACAGAGCTTTAAACATTGCACTTTTTGTATTTAATTTGTATTGCTGGACTGCCTGGTACAGACAGCGTCCCCAAGTCCAGCTTCTGTTTGCCTCTCCTTGGGGTAAAGGTCCTGAGGGAGGAAGCGCTGACATTCCTTGCAGGGTGGGTGGGTGGGTGGGTGGGTCTTGGAAGAGGAGGAGGAAGAACTAAGGAGAAACCAAAACCTGCAGGCTCCCGAAACGCGGAGCGCAGACACTGCCACAAGTCCATCTTCCTGGGAACTGACATGTTTGGGACACAGATTTGCGGGGATCTCGGCCAGCAGAGCAGCAGTTAGAAAAAGAATTTAGGGGATGGACTATCATTTTTTTCTTCAGGAGAGCCAGCTAGAGCCTGACCTCAGGGTGCCGGGCGGCCCCGGAGGTCAGTCTGAATCGTGGTCATGGACAAAGCTCTTCTTTCTTTCACGAAAAACCTTCCATTCCTACGTGAAGGCAGCAAGCTTCAGGCGCGCCTACTTCGATTCCGTCTCAGGTTTAGGCCCGTGAGCTACAGCCAGGTCGCCCCTCAAGGGCACTGGTACTGCTCTGCAAAACTCAAACGTCGCCCCTGACCCTGGGGTTGGCGGCGGGCCTGGTCCTCCGCAGGCCGCGGGGCGAGAGGGCTCGAGGAGCCGCGCCCCCGCCCTCCCAGGCCCGCGCCGGCCTCCCGCCCGCGCTCCAGGGTACAAAGTGCGGCGGGCCGCGAGGCGGGCGGAGCTCCCGGAGCGCGCAGCCCCGCCGTTCCGGAGAACACCTCCGTGGATTTCCGACACGGCGTCCGCGGCCGGGAGCCAGTCTCGAGCTCCTCCCGGGCTCGCAGCCGCGCGTCCGGGTTTCTGGAGCGGACATCCCGCGGAGCCCCGCGCGGCCGTGGGCACCACGGGCTCTACCCCGAGACTGGCAGCGCCGCCCTCGGACCTCTGAGCCCCTCTCCTGCCTGCCGGGGCTGCCGCGCGGCCACTCAGAAGCCCCTCACAAGCTCCAGCGCGGCGCCTCCGCGCCTGTGCTCGCGGCTCGGACCGTTTCCGGGACTCCGGGAGCGTGGCGTGGGCACCGGCGGGGCCGAACCCGCGAGCGTCTGCGCCGCCGGGCCTCACGCACTTTGCCTTCCGCGCGCGGGCGGTCCGGACAGGAGGCCGTGGGGAGGAGCCCGGCCTCCGGGCAGGTCTGACGGGCAGGGCCGGCGGGGTGCAGTGGGAGTCGGCGTCCGCAGAGCGCCCGGGCGAGGGGCCAGGGGTCTCCCGGGGGGGCCAGCAACTGAGGGAAACTGAGGCCAACTCCGGACACCCACGTCCCGCGGGCCCGTCCGCCTGGCTCCGGGAAGGAGGGGCCGGCCGGGCTCGGATCGGCTCCCTCCAGGCGGGCGCAGACCTCCCCGGTGCCAGGGAGCGCTCCGGCCGCTTCTCGAGGCAGCCTGCGGAGGGCCGGGGCGGCACTGGGGGAGGGGACCCGCCGCCGAGGCGCCCCCTCTCGCGCCGCCGACGCGCCGTGGCGCCCGTTAATCATTCACCAGCCGGAGCAGCGCCGTGGCCGGCCGGGCCGGGCCGCGCTCCAGCCCCTCGGCCGCCGCTCCCCGCGCTCCCGCGAGCCCGACGCCCGAGCGGCCCCGGCGATGAGCCCTGAGGGCGCTGCCGGCCGCCGCGCTCTCCGCCGCCGCCGCCGCGCTCCGCCCCGAGGCGCCGGGTGCCTGTGAGCTGCCCCCCGCTCCGGAGGGCGCAGGCGGCGGGGCGCGAGCAGACTCCCCGCGCCCGCGGCCCGCAGCCCGCCGGCCCCCCTCGCGGGATGTTCCCCAATGGCACCGCCTCCTCGCCGTCCTCCTCTCCCAGCCCCAGCCCCGGCGGCTGCGGCGGCGAAGGCGGCTGCGGCAGGGGCCCGGGGGCCGGCGCCGCGGACGGCATGGAGGAGCCCGGGCGAAACGCGTCCCAGAACGGGACCCTGAGCGAGGGCCAGGGCAGCGCCATCCTCATCTCCTTCATCTACTCCGTGGTGTGCCTGGTGGGGCTGTGCGGGAACTCCATGGTCATCTACGTGATCCTCCGCTACGCCAAGATGAAGACGGCCACCAACATCTACATCCTCAACCTGGCCATCGCCGACGAGCTGCTCATGCTCAGCGTGCCCTTCCTGGTCACCTCCACGCTGCTGCGCCACTGGCCCTTCGGCGCCCTGCTCTGCCGCCTCGTGCTCAGCGTGGACGCCGTCAACATGTTCACCAGCATCTACTGTCTGACAGTGCTCAGCGTGGACCGCTACGTGGCCGTGGTGCACCCCATCAAGGCGGCGCGCTACCGCCGCCCCACCGTGGCCAAGGTGGTGAACCTGGGCGTGTGGGTGCTGTCCCTGCTGGTCATCCTGCCCATCGTGGTGTTCTCGCGCACCGCGGCCAACAGCGACGGCACGGTGGCCTGCAACATGCTCATGCCCGAGCCTGCCCAGCGCTGGCTGGTGGGCTTCGTGCTGTACACGTTCCTCATGGGCTTCCTGCTTCCCGTCGGGGCCATCTGCCTGTGCTACGTGCTGATCATCGCCAAGATGCGCATGGTGGCTCTCAAGGCCGGCTGGCAGCAGCGCAAGCGCTCGGAGCGCAAGATCACCCTGATGGTGATGATGGTGGTCATGGTGTTCGTCATCTGCTGGATGCCTTTCTACGTGGTGCAGCTGGTCAACGTGTTCGCCGAGCAGGACGACGCCACGGTGAGCCAACTGTCCGTCATCCTGGGCTACGCCAACAGCTGCGCCAACCCCATCCTCTACGGCTTCCTCTCGGACAACTTCAAGCGCTCTTTCCAGCGCATCCTGTGCCTCAGCTGGATGGATAACGCCGCGGAGGAGCCCGTGGACTACTACGCCACCGCGCTCAAGAGCCGCGCCTACAGCGTGGAGGACTTCCAGCCCGAGAACCTGGAGTCCGGGGCCGTCTTTCGCAACGGCACCTGCACGTCCCGGATCACCACGCTTTGAGCGGGCCGCGCGCGTGGCAGCGGGAGAGGGACGGGATGGGAGGCGGGTGCGGAGCGAGGGGCCCCGCGCGCTGGGGCGGTGGGGTCGCCCCGGGGACTGGGGGTCCTTGGCCGCTCAGGTAGAGGCACTAGGAATGTCTCGCAAAACCGAGATGAGGTCGGGAGCTTTGCTGCTGACTCCGGGAGGCTCTCTGCCTGCCTGCTCCTCTGGGTCCCGCTTGCGGCCTCTCCTCCCCGGCGCCTCCTGCTCAGCACCCCTCTGTCCCCCAGCCTGTACGTCCTCCCCTGGCCAGCACCACTTCACCGCCCCCACCCCTGTCGGGTCCCCAGCCCCGCCGGCTGTTACTTCTGTTTGTTTAAACTGAGCCAAGGTTGCAGCTCCGACTGTCCCTCCCTCGGGCGGCTCCCGGCTTGCCCCCATCCCCGTCCCGGCGCTGGGCTGGGCTGGCCAGCCTGCCCGGGGCTCCTCGGGAGAGTCCAGAACCACCGCTCTCCTCTGGAGGAGTTTTACTTCAAACCTGGCCGACTTGAGTCTGAACTAGGCTGACTTACCCTTTGAGAGAAGTGGCGCCTAGAAATGAACGTGCGGCCTCTGTTTCCGGAGACCCTGCTGGACTCCCACCCCATCCTGAGCGGGGCCAGGTGCTTAGTGAGTAAAACAGGCCTTGGGGCCCCCTCCCCGGCAAGCCCCGCGCGGTGCCAGGCCCCTACCCCTTTGGGAGCAAAGAGGAGTGTGAGAACAAGCTGCTGTGGAAGACTCCTGGGCTGTGGAGGGTGTGCCAGGAAGCCACCCTCCTCTCCTCCCGGAGGAGGGCACTTTCCTGGGCCACTTCAGTGAAGCAGCTCCCTCCCCGAGTTGCTAGAGAAGTTGACAGGACAGCAGAATGGAAACACCCTGGCTCTCCCGCTGGGATTTGGGTTTTCGGGAGCAGCGGGTCAGAGATCTAGGGTGATGACTTTCAGCCTCGGCCAAGTTGGCCATGTGACTGCAGCCTGCAGGCTGGAGTTCAGTTTTTCTGGCCTGTGAGGGTTGCTCTAAGCGGTGCCTAATAAGTTATTTTCTTGTATAACGTATTTATTTATTTGTTTATTTGTGGTGTGGGGTAATGTGTTTCTGCTTTCCTTTTCTCCCCTTGCCTAGCTCAGGCGTTTTCTTGGGGACCCAAGGAGTTGGAAGGGAGGGGAACTTTCTCCCTACTCCAAGGTCTCCTCAAACCCTTCTCTTTGCTGCTCCCTTTTTTCCTATCTTTTCCTCTAGTATTTCTATTTTTGCTGTGTCCAGTGAAATTTGGAGATTTTGCATATTTTTCTTATTGTAGTCATTTGTCTTAAAATACTAATAAATAAATGACAATAGAGCTAGCTTCCTCTCCGTGCAGAGTGAAAAGCCTTGAACTCCTGGCTTTCCAGGAAACCTGTATAGGGCAAGGATCACCCTTCATGTGATTTTAGTGTGTGGGGGGGGAGAACGTATGTATGTGTATACTCACGTTATATATATGTGTTTATCTGGTTCCATTGTCATGAGTCCTTGAAGCAATCCCAAGTACAGCCACTGACAGGTATAAGTCTGGCTGGAAAACTTTCAGGTGCAGGGGCGTAAGTAGCCCTCAACCTGGATCTGAAAAATCTAATTCAGAGACTTTATTCATTGTTGGAGATGTCCCTACTTCTTCTAGGTTCCAGCGGAAATGAATCTTGCAATCCAATTTGTATAGACACTACTTTTTGAGAACATTGGAAGTGAAATGAGTTGTGTTTATATTTAATCTTGCCAGCTACATTGGAAATCCAAGCAGGAATCCAAGGAGAAACAATTTTACTTCTTTGTATTTCCTGAGTTGCTTAGTAGGCTGGCTTGTACATAGTATGCACTAGATACATGTTTGTTGTTTGGTTGTTGAAATAAACCAGAGTGCGTTATAATGATCTGCAGACAGTATTCTGGGATTTTCAGATTATCTCATTGACTTGATATACAATGGTTGAATTTACTCTAGAAAAAGGTGTTTCCTGTATATTTGCTTCAACATTGTGCTTTTCTAAAAGCAGTAACCAACAATTAAATGTCTCTAATGTTTAGTTTAAACTAATGAATAAATGTGCTTTTGATCTGAAATCAGAGTTTAGATCTCTCCCTTAATAATACTATATATTATTACTCTTTTGGGAAATAGATTTTTAAAGTTTAAAAGCAGTGAAATTTACACATTAAAATCTTGATCATACTTTTAACAGAATATAAATCTAGTGGTTTTAACTTGTTATCATTATAATACTAATTAAATAAACAGATGTATGATACTATCCTAAGACCTCTGGCCACTGCTTGAATTTTCTTGAAAACATACACACACACACACACACATTTATACACACGCACACACACACACCACGGGACTGATTACTTTGTGTTTCCCTTAAGAGTTTAGGAAGAAAGATTTCAGGTTATCTTAGGAAATTTTAACAAGATTGCAGTTATTTTCTTTGAAGAAAATTCTGTTAATTCACACACACACACACACACACACACACACACACACGAGGAGTCATGAATAAGAAATAATGCCCTGGTTTGCACTCCATTGTCCTCAAATCAAGTAGACAATAGCTCAATCTCTCACAGATTAAATTACTGTCTGCCCTCATTTATGACCTCAGAGTGTGTTGTTGGAGCTAAGCAACTGCTGATTTACATCTGGAGAAAAGATAATGATAAGAAAAAATATTTCTTAAAAGTGTTGTATAGTGGTTAAAAGAGAAATAGGAAAATCAGATTTCAACATAAGAAACAGAAGAAGGAGCTCACCTACACATTGCTCAGTGATGGCTATTTGTAACCTGAAAGGATGTAAGAATGCACAAAGGAAGTACTTTTTAAAGATTTTAATTTTTGCAGTAGTTTTATTTTCACGACACAATGAACAGAAAGCATCCAGTTGCAGGTAGACTATGCCAGTAATTTTAGGGCCACAGTAGGAAGTGGGGACTTCAAATACTCCCAAGCTGAATAGAGTGCTCTACATTGTCTCGTAGGAAAAGGATGGCTGAACTTTTGTTTCTTCATGATTTTTTAAAAAGCTGTAGCAAAACGATAAACAAAAAAAATCAGACTTCCAACTTCAATGTGCAAAGAAAATGCAATTTTTAAAATTTATTTATTTGTAGGGATAGAGCCCACTGCATCATCCATTCTTAGTGATCCCTACCTTTTGTTATTTTTAAAAATTAAACGTTATTCCAAGTACCTTTCAACTGGTTGGCTGAGAAAGAGAAAAAAAAGTAACAAACTACAACTAGCTAAATCCAACTAAGCTATTTGCTTATCTATTTATTGAGTTGTGCAGAGGACCAAGCCTAGGGCCTCTTGCGTGCTGGGCAAGCACTCTACTCCTAAGCTAGGCCACTAGTCCGTCAGCTAATAATTTCAAGAGCTATGTTTTTACATTTTCAAACTTTGTTTCCATCAGTTTGGACAATCTCTTAGCTGGCTTCCTTTTCCTCTCCTTGTGAAATGACTTTAGAGAGAATATAAGGAGATGTTATACATCTGGTGGAGAAAGGAATCGGTTGGAGTCCTTGGGCAAAGGGTATTTTCCCTTTTGCTCTTGGAGGCCAGGTCCCTTGTAGATCTGGCTGCTTCCTGGGTGTAATTTGATCAAACCGCACCAGCCAGAGCCTGTGACAGGGCTTCTCATTTTAGTGAGGGCTGCGCCTTGAGTCTCCCAAGCTCTTCAGAATGCCTACCGACCTACAGGGCTACCCCAGCCTCCACTGTGGAGTCACTTCCTCCTGACGCTGCAGCCTTCGCTCAGCATGAGTTCCGTTCAATAGAACACAGTGTAGTCTGGACTGGTGACTCTCAGGATCTCCTCTCTCTGGCCCTGTTGCCCTCTTTTACGTGGCAGTCTGTGGTGCACCTTCCTTTACCTCCCGATAAGCCAACCTTGCTTATCAAGACACTCCACACGTCACCTTGGCACCAGAAACCACAGAAGCTGAGTACTTCAGTCTTAGTTCTTCATATGCTAAAGCAGAAAAGTGTATTTGGCAAAGCCTCACCTCCTAACCAAACACACATACACACACCAAATCCACACACATGTTTGATTTCCCAGCATTTTTACACTGAAAACAAGTCTCATATCCTAAGGTAGACTTCCTCATTTCAGAGGGGGAAACTAATAAATAGCATAATTTATAAAGGAAGTTGAAATGTCAGTGAACTATTATCTGTGAACTATTATCTCACTTGTAAGAGACCTCTGGGTTCCCAGGCCATCCTCTCACAGGACACCCATAGGAGGGGATCGTATTTTAAAACTTGGATGGCTCATCCATTCTAACCATGACCTTTGTACCAAACGTTGAGTGTGTTGCTTTGGCCTGAGACAAACGGCAGGAAGTTCCCCTGGAAAATGCATTTTTAAAAATTGTACTACATTTCAAACCTATGTTAAATAAATTAATACTATACAAAGCTTCTTTAAAAACTCTTTGGTGCTTTTGTCACGACTGGCTCAATCTCCTTTTTATTTCAAAGTACCACCTTGGAGAGGTTAGTTGTTTAACTGAATTGGTTGAGAGAGGTCCACAGTGGTCACTGTGACAGTGGTGAGAGCTTCCAAGGCACCCTGTTACAAAGTCTCTGCTGTTGATTTCTTGAGCTACACTGATCTAATGAGATCGTCTTCCACACCCCCTGATAGATGACATCCTTCTCATACGAGTCAGTTTGTTGGCTTTAAAACCAGGCAGAAAAGTCCTACACTGTGACGTGTTCTCCCTAGAGGAAGGTAAGTAGAGAGATAATGCTGCAAGTGATCATTTATTATTTTATTAAATGTCTGGACACAGAGCATGTGTGTCAAGACACTTTGTCAGGAGCAATCTGATATGGCCCAGCTTCTGATTTCAACTACAAAGGAAAAGGTAAATGTCTCTGAAGCAGTGGCAGAGATGAAGAGGTCTGTGAACTAAAGCAACCAGTCCCAACTAAAATTTAAAGATATGTGCTGGTGGTCAAACTGCGGGAAGAGAAGACTGGCACCTTAAAAGTGCATATGGTTTTATTTTTTTTATTTTATTTATTATTTTTGTGGTACCGGGGAACAAACCCAGGCCCTTGTGCTCCCAAGGTAGGTGCAATATCACTTGAGCTAAATCCCCGGCCCCTTTTCTTTTCAGATATGATTTTAAATAAAAGCCTTTTAGTGAAATATTCACTTTGATAATAAAGTAAATTATTGTGAAAATATGTATCAAGTTCAATCTTAGCCAAAAGCTAGAAATATTATTCCCATTTAAGACCAAAACTATAAGCATACCACCACAGTAATTTTGGAGTAAAACTCAAAAGCAAATATCTCTATACTAGGCTGTCCAAGTCCTCAGCTTTGGGGGGGGTTAGATACTTAAAAGAAAGTGAGAAGTAGCAAATGCTATCAGTTGACATATTATCTCTTGAGAGAAGTTTAACTGTAGCCCCTCCTCATTATGTGACAGGAACTATTACAGATGAAGATTAAAATATTCCCAGCTTTAAGAACTTAAGAAAATTTTACCATCTATTGCATTCTACCTAGAAAGCACCATGTTGTTTTGTAGAAGAGGACTCTGTGAAAATATTATGTGCAGAAATAGTTCTGATTTTTGCAGTAATAATATCTATTTCAAAAACTGGCAAATTTAAGATAGAAAAACTCTA
>PVIC010034780.1:0-19402 GCA_004025085.1 Thryonomys swinderianus | reverse complement strand
TTTTGAGACAGGGTCTCGCTTTGTAGTTCAGGCTGGCCCTGAGCTCACTATGTAGCCCAGACAAGCCGCTGCGAACTCAGCAATCCTCCTGTCTCTGCCTCCTGAGTGCTGGGATTACAGGTGTGAGCCATGTGGTATGTGGTATTGATTGCTGGTGGGCATGAGTCACCACGCCCAGCATTGTATGTGGTTACCGGGGATCAAACTCAGGACCTTGCACTTGTGAGGCAGGCGCCGGAACCACTGAGCTAAATCTCTGGCCCTGTTTGTTGATTCTTGATACTATGTGCTGTGCAACTGCATCCTGTTCAGAAAGTGATTGCCTCTGCCTATGATTTAAGAGTTTCAAAAATGGTTTGGGCCAGAGATTTAGCTCAGTGGTTCTGGCGCCTACCTAGCAAGTGCAAGGTCCCTGGTTCGATCCCCGGTAACCACATACAACAATACCAAGTGTGGTATCTCATGCCCACCAGCAATCAGTACCACAATGCGGGGTGCGGTGACTCACACCTGTAATCCCAGCACTCAGGAGGCAGAGGCAGGAGGACTGCTGAGTTCGAGGCTTGCCTGGGCTATATAGTGAGCTCAGGGCCAGCCTGAACTACAAAACGAGACCCTTTATCTTCTAGCAGGTTAAGTGCTTCTGTTCTAACATTTAGTTTTTTGATTCATTTTTATTTTAATTTAGTACATCTTGAGAGATAGAAGTCTAGCTTCAATTTTCTGCATGAGGTCAGCCAGTTTTCCCAAACATCATTTATTAAAGAGGCTGTCTTTCCTCCATTGTACGTTTTTGGCCCCTTTGTTTAAGATCAAATAGTTGAATGTGTGTGGGTTGTTTCTGTAGCCTCTATTCTGTTCCATTGATTGTCACATCTGTTTTTGTGGCAATATCAGGTGCCTTTTTTTCACTCTGCCTTTGTAATACAACTTCAGGTCTGGGATTGTGATACTTCCCTTTCTGCTCATTAGCCAGGATTGAAAAGCATTATTTTAAAAATATGCTTATGACCTTCTTCCTAGGGGAAATCAAAATGACTTCACGCCTTACTCATCACAGGTCTTCAGTATAGAAACAAAGACTTGGAAAGAGGTTTCTAGGCAAGAACAGTGAGTGCCAAACCCTCAAGCACTCAACAGAGCAGGAAGCACACAGCCTTCCACTCTACATCCTCTTTTCACTTAGGTGACCTCAGCAAACAAGCAAGAGAACAGGAAAGAGTGTGCAAAGAGGGGAGAAACCAGCTTGTTATTTTAAAGTATCCTTTACTTTCAGAAATTAGATTTCAAGAATCAAAGTAACCCATAATTCAAAATTTTCACTAAAACTAAGGATTTTGTTCTTTTTCTTTTTAGGTGATTAAAATGAATATAAACATGAAAGGAAAAGCCACCTCATATTTAAAATAGACATTCAGATAAGGTAAAGCCTGAAGTTTAGACTCAAACTTCATAATCTTTCAAGTATTTCTTGAGAGTAGAAGTAACTCCTTAAGAAGAAAAAAAAAAAATCGGGGATGTAGCTCAGCAGTGCTGAGTTTGATTCTCAGTACCAAAAAAAGAAAAAGCAAAGAAACTCCTAAACTAGCCAGGTATTCTGGCTACATCTATCTTCCCAGATTCTCCAAGGCTGAGTTCCTGCCCAGCCTTAGGGTCAGAGAGGTAACTCCATGCAAAGACCCTGGGTGTGATTCCCAGTATCAAACACATCACACACACACACACACACACACACACACCCCCAAAAAACCCTCCCAAACTAATTTCTAGAATGACATTAAACCCCATTATGGCTTTTTTCATGATACACACTGTTTAGAGAAAGGACAACTATTCACAAATTGGTAATAGTGGTTACTTTTGGGAAATGGAGCTGGAGCTGGAGGTAGGATAAGAGATCTTTCTCTTATTTTTATATTTGCTATTTTTAGCAACTAGTTTTTTTTTGTTTTTGCATTGCAAAGATAAAGAAGTAAGCTAGTAAGTACTTCTAGAGATCTGTGATAAGTGGGAAAGGCAGTGTGTGTGGGGGCATTACAAATAACATAAAGGACTCAGACTTCACATTTAACTGCATGTTCCAGCTCACATGTGCTGAGAGCCTTGGTCAGCATGAGCTGCCACAGCTTACTATGCCAATACAGAAACTCCAAAGAGCTGTGCTGCAGGAGTAATAAGAGAGCACACAGCTCAAATTACTTGGGCACACACAAGAATTCATTGACTTAACAGCCAGTGTGTCTCCTGTGGACCAGGTACTTCTGCTAAACACTGGGGAAAGAAACGACAAAGAAGGCATGATCTGGCCTCTCAGTACCAGTGTGATTGGGATTCACCTCCTTAGTTCAGTAACGACAAATGCATCACTGCAGCCAGTGCATCAGATACTGCCCCACACAGCTCAGATCAATTAGTGGAGGGACTCAATGCAGAGGCGTGAGCAGAGTTAAGGGAATATATACGCCACTTCTAGCTCCAGAAACGAGGTGCCCCAAGAGTTTACCTGAGCCCAGAGGAAGTGCAAAGCTATTAAGGAAGGCTGTTCATGCGCTGTTGTCATGGAGTGAGCATTTACAGGACCCAGAGAAAGAGGAAACGGGAAAAGTACCCACCTATGGGTCTCTTCCCCTTTACCCTGAAGGTGCCTTGTACTGAAGCTGCCTAGAAGCCAGCTGACTCACGGCCCCAGGGCACAGGGGTGGCCTTCTGGGACACAGAAAGGCAGGAGACAAATCTGCGAGGCAAACAAAGAAACCAGGACATGGCTCAAAAACATGACACAGAAATCATGGTTCCTTTACTTTTAGAACATGCTGTTGAGGCATCAGCATAGAGAGGAAGGAATGGCTGAAACATCTTTCAAAACCCTGAAGTCACAGATGGTGAACCTTTTAATAATACAAACAGGGCACTGTAGTACACCTGCTACAGGTTCACCATCACTGCGTTAAGTATACACTATACATTATTTAAGAGTCATAGCCATGTCTAGGTTGACCATGCATCCACCACAGCACCTACCGCAGGCTAGGAAAGTGACCAGCTCCTCTGCTCATAGTGAGGCCACCCCTTCACCTCTGAACTCAGAGAACACTCTTTAAACAGTGTATATATTTTGGGTCAGGGATGTACCTCAAGGCTCCACACCTGCTGGTAAGCACAAGGTCCTGAAAATTCTTTTTCCTTGATGGGAGTCTTCAAATCTGTGTACACATTTCAGCGGGGTGGGTTTAAGTTCCTTATTTTAGCCTTGGAGACCTTCAGACCCAGCCTGGTGACAGGATGCGCATATGAGAAAGAACATTCACACTAAAGGGATTTCAGGGCCAACAGTGCTGATAAGAAAACTGTCAAGTTAGGAGGTACCTTCTACAGTTCAGTGACAAGAGCCCTAAACAAAGGTAACTACAGAAGGAAAGAATCAGATGGTCTTGAAAGATACAGAGGAGAGAATCCACAGGATAAGATGCTAAATTAGAGGTCACAAGTAAGGGGAAAATCAAGAATTGAGAATTGGAGGTTGGGGATTTAGTTCAGTGGTTCTAGGGTCGGCCTCACAAGCACAGGGTCCAGAGTTTGATCCCTGGTACCACAAAAAGAAAAACAGAAAAAGGCTCAAATTGAGGATAACCTCTCACAGCTTCTAGCAAAGATTATTTTTCCTCTCTAGACCAAAATCAGCTTTCTATAACATGGGTGTGTGTGTGTGTGTGTGTGTAACAACAAAAAATCAGCTGCTTCTTTGATGAGGGAAGATTTATTTACAACCCCAAAGCACAATGTATAAAAAAAAAGATGGAATAGTGATGATAGACCTAGAGAACAGAAAAGGAGAAACTAAAATGCTTGCAAATGAGATCTCTGAGAAGGGCCAACTGACTAGAACAGGTTGAGTGGGAATGCACCAGGTTTCAGACCTTGAATTTTCAGACTAAAGGAATGTTCACACTGTGGTCTATACAAATATTCTAAAATCTGCAAAACTTGACAATCTGAAACACTTCTAGATCCAACATTTTGGATAAGAGATACTCAACCTGTACCACAAGACTCAAAAGTAGAGGAGTGGTAGCATGGAAAATGGGAACACAGCACTGTGGAAAATAGAGTAACACATTTTTTGACTGGATGGACTGGAAAACTGTTCTGAGAGGTGCCCGGAAGGTAAGAGAAAACTTAATCCTTAACACAAGGAAAACTGAATTAAATGCAAAATGAGGCAAAAATTAACTCCAGGAAAACAAAAAAGTTGTATAGGAAGAAAACTAGTAGTATACTTCTGGTTAAGAATATTAGCAATGTTATTCTTAAATATAATCACTGATTAATGATTTCTCCAAAAATTATAACTTTTGGGCAAGTTGAAGAGAATATGGGAAAAGTTTATGTGTATATATTGGAGATCAACTGATGTCTAACACTGGTGATGCAAAACCACTTTAAATAACTGCTTTAAAAATCTGGAAATTAAGGGCCAGAGATTTAGCTCAGTGGTTCCGGCGCCTGCCTAGCAAGCATAATGTCCTGAGTTTGATCCCCAGCAACCACATACAACAATACCAGGTGTGGTGACTCACAGCCACCAGCAATCAGCACCACACACCACAATGCTAAGCGCAGTGGCTCATACCTATAATCCCAGCACAGAGGAGGCAGAGGTACGAGGGTTGCTGTGAATTCAAGGCTGGCTTGAGCTACATAGTGAGCTCAGGGCTAGCCTGAACTACAAAGTGAGACCCTGTCTCAAAAAAAACAAAGAAGTGAGGATTAAGTACAAAATGAAAGTGAGAAATGTTTAGCTGATTTGTTTGGAGAATGGGATGCACAGTCATAAAGAACGAAGCAAGGCATATGGCCTTTTTACACTGTTGCTTTTGCTCATGTGAATGGACTACTTCGATAAAGAGTAAAATGCTAATTTCAAAAGCAGAACAAGAGAAAAAGAGTGCATTCAAGAAGTACTCATGGATCAGTCAAACTTACCCAGCATCACTAACTTCTGCAGAGTCTCAGAATGATCCACATAGTCTCGAAGTGTGAATGAAGACGGAGGTAATGGAGGTTCTGCAATAATCTGAATAGCTTCCTCCTCAGAAATTGGCTGCAATGGAGACAATGGAGGCAAATCATCCAGTTCTTTGAGGGCAGCCATGTGAAAAGAAGAAAGCAAATTAGCTCTCCATGGTACATGCTTAATACCTATTTCTAACCTTTGTGTCTTTCACTTGTTAAATCTTGGGTCATTTCAAAATTAAATGTTTAAGAAGTTCAAAAAAACTCCACCTTTTATGAAGTTAGATTAAGACTCACAAAAGTCTCAGTAAGTGAAATAAAGGTATAATAGAAGTAAATGAATAGAATAGGCATTGTTCCTTTTTTGGCCTCTTACAAAATATGACCTGAAATGGGCTAGCAGGACGAAGAGGAGAAAGAGGGACTCTGCTGACAACTCAGAATTACCTTCTAGAGACAGTGCAGAATCAAAGCTGGGCATCTCCTTTATCTTCTCTGACTGCTCATTCACCACAGGAAGCAGAGTGCTCTGGGCAGAGTTACTCTCTTGCCTGCTTGAGTTGGTGGACTGGGAACTATTCCATAAGGAGGAAGTTCTGTAAGTCTTATATCCCCACTGGACAAAGCAATTGTCAGAGGACAGCTGAGGTCGGGCAGAAAAGCCATTTAAAAATGTTTTTCCTGGCCTGGGAAATTGTTTTGTGAGTTGTGCCGCAGTAATGAAGCTTCTCAATTTAATTGAGTTGAACCATCTGGGTATCTGTTGGGCTGATAGGGCCATTTTTCTTAGTCTAAAAAGAAGACAACCATCAAAAGAAAAGAAATTCAGTTCACTTAAATGTTCAGAACAATGTTCACCCTACAAAAAGATAAATTGGAAATTATTGTTTCTAAATGAAAACAAACAAGTTTAAGTAACTTTGGATGACAAAAGTAATAACATGTTTTTTTATACACAGGAAAAGCCACAAGCAAGGCAGTCTCATAAACCAAAAGACAAGAACTTCTGAATTGGAAAAATAAGGCTATGCTTCTCAATTAAAAACAAAAAGTGGTGGCTCATGCCTGTAATCCCAGCACTCCGAGGCAGAGACAGGAGGATTGCTGAGTTTGAGGCTTGCCTGGGTTCCATAGTGAGCTCAGGGCCAGCCTGAACTACAAAGCGCGACCCTATCTCAAAACAAACAAACAAACAAACAAAAAAAAACAGCAAAATTATTGGTCGAAGAAAAACATTTAAAACAACAACAAAAAAATCTTTAGTCAAATTGCAACTGCCCCAAACTTAATCATTTATAGACAATACCATGATGCAAATTAAGTATTCTTAGAACTTGGTTGGAAGGACATTTAAAAAGTACACTACTGATCAAAATAATACCAAGTTATTCAGATGAATTTTATGCATATAAATTAGTTGCAAAATAGAGGAAATCCACTGTCTTAAATGAACTGTCACAATATTATAATACAACAGTGAAGGCTGTTTTCTGTTTGGTTCTTAGCGCTGAACACTGATTATTCAGCTTTTAAAACTGTTTTTCAAAAGATAATTGAACAAAATTAGTTTTGTCAAATTGTGTTTTACTAGAGGAAAACGTTCATTCAAAGGAAAGAAAGGTCCAAATACCAAACAAAATGACAGAAACAAATAAGCAACCAGCAATGCAAAAGTGTATATTCTGACCAAAAAAGTAGTTGTTTCTAACAAACTGGCAATGCTATTTCAAACTCCAAGAATATGAAAAAATTGTATATTTTGCTGGCCAATTAGAATGGTAAATGTGATGTATTTAACCTGTTAAAAAGCGAATTTATACGAAACACAGCACAGAATCAAGCATATAGTACATGCTCAATAAATATTAGCCATTATTATTATCTAGAGAGAAAAATACCACTAATTCTGTGCATTAACTGTTGCAAACAACTTCCTGCTTTGTTTTACTACATATTGCAACTCTGTTTTATCCTCAGCATTAAGTTAAGTACTTAGGGGTTTACATTCTTGGAGATGTGTAGCTTTAGGAAATTTGCTGAAAGAGATTTTATAAAAGTGAAAATCCCACTTTCTTTTTTGTGTGCGTGTGGTACTGGCATTGAACTCAGGACCTTGTGCTTGCCAGGCCTCACTTTCATTCTCAAGTGATCTTAGGAAGGAAATAAATACAAGAAACCTGTGGGATAGTAACTTTTGTTAAATTTTGGTAGGAAACAAGTCAGGTTTTCCCAAGTTACATCCAGAAGATGTCAGTTGTGCTCTCCTGACAAGAGTCTCTTGTGTAGCGCATGAGAAAGGCCCCCAAACCATTCTTCAAATAATTTCATTTTTGTGCTGCTCAAGATCCAACTTAGGGCCATGAGCACAACCACTGAGCTACGCCCTCACCCCAAAATATTTTATGAAAAGGTCAAGGTGACTTTCAGGTCCCTATCACTCCTTTGAGACTTCCAAGTTTGTTCACACATCTAGCTTTACTTCAAAAGAAAATCCCGAAATCCCACATTCCCTCTGGAGTCTCTCCAGAATCAGTACACAAAAAATGGGTGAAGGAGTTAAGAAATCTGCAGATTAAACCAGGCCTGGGTGGTGGAAATCACCTATGAGCCCACCATTCTGGGAGGCTGAAGCAAGAGGATGGCAAATTCCAGCCCCGCTAGAACTCAGCAACTTAGGGAGACCCTGTCCCAGAAAGGGAATGGAGGGTGTAACTCAACGTGAAAGCCGTGGGTTGAAACCCAAGTACTGCCTCCCCACGGCAAAACAAAACAGAAAACTCTTCCGTCCATTAAAATACCGTACGGTATTTTCAGCTCTAAGTCTACTACTTCCTTAGCAAAGGCAATAAGCATATAAACAGACTTTCAGGTTTCGAGTTTTCTACCCCGATTGTACCCCAACTTCAATTCAGAAGCGAAGGGGCATGAAGGACCGGCTCGGTAATAAAGAGCTCTCCACTGCGGGCCCCCGAGGTCCTTCGAGCTTCCTCTGGAGAACTTCCGCAGGAAGCCAGTTGACACGCAGAGCTCGGTTCTGCGTCCGTCCAGAGCCGCTAACAAACAAGCATGGCCGCTACTGGTCCCCTCAGGAACGAAACACACGAAACAAATCCAAGACCCGTCCATGGACTAGGAGTCCACGAAGGCCGCAAAGCCTGGGCCGCGCCCTCGCTTTACCTGTGGCGAAGCCCGCGCGCGCTTTGGGTCCCCGCAGCCGCCCGAACTCCCTGCCGGGACCACAAGCCCGTCCTCCCTCCCGCCGGGCTCTGCGCTGCGCTCCCGGCCCACGTGGGGCGCTTCGAGTGGGCGAGACCATCCTGTAGTCGCGTGGGGGGAGGCGCGGCGGGCTGCGCGCCAGGGACGAAGTTGGCCGGGGGTTACACCTGCCCCACTCCCCCCCGCGTGCCTCTCCGAGCCCGGAGTCGTGTGGGTGCAGAGGCCAGCGGAGCGTCCCCAGAAGGCTATGCCCATATTCCCGCCGGGACAGCTGGCGTCCCCCTCAACCCGGGCCGCGGTGGTGACGTCGCGACCCCGCCCTCGCTCACCGCCCTCCCGCGCCGCCCTCAAGCTCTCGCAGTCTCTGCCGGGTGCCAGAGCCGGCCCCGCCGCCTGGCCTCGTGTCCTCCCCGGCTCGTCTTCCCCGCGGTCCCAGCCTTCTCGGGCCGGGGCCGCACCACCGCGGCAGCACGGGGAGGCGGGCCATGGCGGCCTGCGTGGGGACCCGGACCCTGAGCAAGGATGATGTGAACTACAAGATGCATTTCCGGATGATCAACGAGCAGCAAGTGGAAGACATCACCATCGACTTTTTCTACCGGCCGCACACCATCACCCTGCTCAGCTTCACCATCGTCAGCCTCATGTACTTCGCCTTCACCAGGTGAGGCGGTGGCGGGGAGCAGACTGACTGCAGCTCACACTTAGGCGCACCCGCAGACCCGCCGCCCACGCGGCTCTGCACCCGCCAGGTCCTTCAGGGCGCCCAGCCTCCGCCCCAGCCCCTCACACCCTAGCTCTAATTACCACCTGGTCTGTCTCGCGCCCCCGGGCACCCCAGGAGCGCTCGCAGGTCACACAGCGCTACCCCTCCCCGCCCGCTCGGAGGTTCTGCCTTCAGCATCGCCCAGTGCGCGTCACCACGCAGCGCCCTCCCCTGCAGCCCCTTCAGCCCCCGTCCGTTCCCAGCACATCGCATGAATCATCTCGTGTGCACCACTTGCAGCGCACGCCACTGTACACATAAAATAGTCCAATTCTCTGAGCTTTCCCGTGCCATACACAGGGCGGAACACAACTTAGGTGCTTTCCCGTGGAACTCAGCACACGCCCATGTGAAGTGCACCAGTGGGTCTTTCCCGTGCAGCGCCTCTCATAGGCAGTGCACAGAAATTGTCCAGCGTAACCCTTCCCCCAGCCTCGGGCACGATAGTCTCCCCACGGCAGGCAGCACACACTACCGTCATAGCTGGTCTTTCCCATTACCTTCTTTCCACCTCGTACACAGGCACCAGCCCCACTACACGTTGCACAGTTCACACCTTGCCCGTTCATCATGCAGTGTGCGTGGCGAAATGAGATCTTGCCAGGCAGTTATAATGGTGCTGGTGCCTGGTACCTTGTAAATGCTGTACGTGTTAAAACTCACAAACTGCATTGCTTGACAGCTCTTCTTATCTTCCTCAAAACATACACATTGAAGCACTTCAGATCTCTATCTGTTCACAGGAGCTCCCCAGCCCAATGATGGAACACACATACCATGTGATTATACCACAGAACCTGTGGTCCCTCAGCCTAACCCTGGAATTAGTTGATCCCTGTTTCTTTTTTTTGTTGTTTTTTTTTTTTTTTGAGACAGGGTCTCGCTTTGTAGTTCAGGCTGGCCCTGAGCTCACTATGGTGCCCAGGCAAGCCGCTGCGAACTCAGCAATCCTCCTGTCTCTGCCTCCCGAGTGCTGGGATTACAGGCGTGAGCCACCACGCCCGGCACTGTGGTATGTAGTATTGATTGCTGGTGGGCGTGAGTCGCCACGCCCAGCATTGTATGTGGTTACCGGGATCGAACTCAGGACCTTGCGCTTGCAAGGCAGGCGCCGGAACCACTGAGCTAAATCTCGGCCTGATCCCTGGTTCTTAACAACATATACACCACGGTTCCGATTTTAAAGCGGTTATCTTTTGTGAATGGAGCTCTTCAAAGAAAGGAAAATCATACTTGCCACACCATTACAGCTTGAAAGACCAACCTAGGTGTATCATTTTGGAGCCACTGGCAGTGTTTTTGGTTGAATTACTTATCCTTCTGAGTGTCAAGAGTCTACAGCTGTAAAGTGGGTCACCCCCTATGAAGTTATGAAGACTGGATGAGTGTGTGTGAAGACACGGAGTGGAGTATATGGTACAGGAAGCCCACTGAATGCCAGTGCTTTCCTCGTACTTTCATTGAGTGCGCAGTGGCACTCAGTCAGGGGTAAGGGAATATGTGTAGGGTTATCCTGGTTGGACACAGATAGTGAGGAAATTTGAGTGTTTAGTGGAAGGGAGGATAAAGAATACTGAATATATTGTAATATAAAGGACAACATTGTGCAACAAAGACTAACCGTCCCCTCACACATACATGCAAGACAAGTCCCAGCGGTGCCTCCCTGAGGCATTACTGCAGTTTTTCAGATTTTAATAAAGCCAATAACCTCCCACAGCACACTTACTTGTTATCTCCATAATCCTTTTGACTCTTATTTCCTATTACGTGTTTATTTGTGAGAGTCATCTAAAGATACAAATAAGCAAAAGTAAGCTACTCTGTAGTAATTGAAGGGTACTGCTACAGTATTCTTACTGTAAAGTCTGCCAGTGCTGAGCAGGTCTGGCTTTAGAGAGAAATCATCTTGACTAGTTATGTTGGCCCTCAGTACTTCATTGTGTCACCTGATAATCCCATGAATGGCCACTTAATTTTGCTAAAGCTCTGTTTGCTTATCTGTGTGTAAAATAATACTAACGTCTCGTAGGATTGCCTGTCATTAAGGCAGTTAATTAGAAGAATTAAGTTCATCTTTTTAGATCATTTGTGTTTAGCCCAACACATAATAAATACTAAATGTTTAATAAATATTGGTTATTATGTGATTTCCTTGTATATGAATACCTTCCAAATTATATTTATTACTGAATGAGGGTATAGCTAGCTCTGGGAAAAAAAAGGAGAAAGGCATTGGAAAATTGGATACTGTATAACATCCATACCTGTTTCACATTAACTTCCATTTAATTTCATCCTATGTATGGGTTCATAGCAATGGAATGAGTGAGATTTCTTTGTAAAGGAGAAAAGTGCAGTAATTAAGTCTTTGAGAAGCAGGAATGGGCAGTTTACTTCAACTTTTTACCTTTAATAATGTGCTAGACTTTTAAATAGATCTTTCATTCTCTTAATGCACAGTCTCCTTTTTCTGTAATTTCTCTCCCATACCATATTCTGCCAAGGCAGTTGATAAATGAAGGTGTAAGAAATTAATCTGAATTTTAACAGTTTGTCAAAAGTAATAAAAAAAAACATAATCTGAAACTGAAGCCATATCCTTTTCCAAAAATTATTGTTTTATTTCTTATATTAATTTCAGAAGCAAATCCCAGTGGAAAATGGATTAATAAATCTCACTTTATATAAAATCTTAAGCACCATCAATAAAATTAGTAGTTACTATATCTTGTAATGATTTGTGATACATTGTAAAGTAGTGCTACTTCTTAAAGATTAAAAGCAGTGACTTCTTTTTTTTTTTTTTTTTTTTTGAGACATGGTTTCGCTTTTGTAGTTCAGGCTGGCTCTGAGCTCATTATGTAGCCCAGGCAAGCCTCGAACTCAGCAATCCTCCTGTCTCTGCCTCCCGAGTGCTGGGATTACAGGTGTGAGCTACCACGCCCGGCACTGTGGTATGTGGTATTGATTGCTGGTGGGCGTGAGTCTCCACGCCCAGCATTGTATATGGTCACCAGGAATTGAACTCAGGACCTTGCGCTTGTGAGGCAGGCGCCGGAATCACTGAGCCAAACCTCTGGCCCAAGCAGTGACTTCTTAAATAAGAATGATTCAGACTATGCTCTCTTGTAATGACTATCTGTAGTGTCTTACCAAGATTTGTAGTTAATTGGCCAGCTCAATTCTTTCAGTAAAACTTTTTAAGATTATGCTTTAAAATTTATTTTGCAAAACCTAGTTGTCTAAGAGACCAGGAGAATACTTCTGAGGTGTCCTATGGCCAGTGTGTGAGTGACAGTACATACCTGGGTCAGGTCACAGGCTGCAGAGTCCCACTGAGAATTTAGGAATGGGAAGGATTGGATCCTGGTACCTGAGTGTGAGATGAGTCTGAAATCTGTAAGAAGAGGGGCCTAGTGGTAGTTTCTTCAGTCACTGGGGGCAAGCTCTTGGAAAGTTTTACACAGTCCTCTGAAACTTTACCAGAGTGGTGTTACACATGGATTGTGCCTGCTCCCTCAGGTTCTCTCTGCCCTTAGCTTGACTCCTACCGCTACTATCCATGATGTGCAGAGCACCCCACTCTGTAGAGCCAGCATCATGCTGTTTGAACTGTCAACTCCTGTATTAGTCAGCTTTTCTGTTTCTAGAACAAAGTGCCCAACACCCATAATTGAAAGGAGGAGAAATTTAATATGACTCATAGTTTCAGATGTTTTAGTCCATGGTTGGCTGGCTCCAAAGCAGAAACATCATGGCTGTGGGGCATGATGGGAAAAGTAGTGGGGAGGAGAGCATAGGTAGGAGACCACCAGTAAGAGTCTCCAATGAGGGTCCCCTGCTAACAACACAGTTCAGCTGTGATGATGATCACTGAATTCACAGATGAGTATGGCACTCCCATGACCCAGTCACCTTTTCAAGAGTTTCTTACTCCAGTGAGGTTGACAATGAAAAAAATGACACAACCCCCAAACTGAGCTAAATCAGCCTCTTCTTTTGAAAGTGGTTTGTGTCAAGTATTTCATTATACTGATGTGAAGCTGTCGGATGCAGATAGCAGTCAATCAGGCCCATTGCTGCTAAGCCATTGTACTTACACCTCCCTTCTCTGTCATCGCCACTGAAAGTGTCAGTGGCGATGATTTCCTGAGATTTAAGTACCTAATCATTTCTTAAGATTTTAAAAAAAACTTTTAACAATTCTAGAGTAAGTAATTGTTAAAATAAATGACATGCTTAGTGATATGCTTATAAATTTGTTCAGCCAAACAGTGGCAGGAAAACAACCTTTGTCCCCACTCGGAATGTAGTAATTATTGAATGCCCTCATATTTACTTGCTTTTGGAGGTGGGTAAGCGTAGAAATACTGAATAATGTTTAATTGCAAGAACCAGAGCTTTACATTTGAAAACACCAGAATCTATAAAAGCACACCCATGGAAGCCCTCCTGACTTCATGAGGGACCTGCTGTTAGATAGCGCACGTCCAGCTGAAGGCAGCCCTTGCCTAAGGCAGAAAGCCTCTGGCAGATCGCTGTAGCAAGTGATCACGATCATCAGTCTGTCTAGATCATCAGTCTGTCTAGGAGGATCTTCTCTTGGGTACGGAACTAAGGAGACAGGCAGAGAAATGGACAGATGCATGATTTATGTTTTGTTTTTTTCTTACTGTTGGTTTTTACTTCTTTTCTGCTATTGGCTTTTGAAGTACGGTTCATGCTTTTATCATTGGGTTATATTTCTGATCTTCTGTGTGGCTTTCTTTTGGCCCCTGGCTAGTCTTTCATGTGTTTTTCCCTTTCAAACATATAAATACCCATTCGAAATCATCTCCTGAGACCACCCATTCAGTTGTCTTGGACCCATTTCCTTGTGTATGTTGTAATCTTTCTCCCAACGCCAGAAACCCTCTATGTCCTTGTTCTCTGACACCAGCAATAGTAATTGACTGTCCCTAGCGCTGTGTGCAGAGATTAAACCAGCCGCGGAGGAGAACGCAGAGTACTGGTTGCACTTGGAGTCCGTTTAACACTGATCTTTGCTATTTCACCTTCCCAGATACTATTTGATTTATATTTTAAATTCAGAATTAAATAAGTAACTTTATATTTTTATCTTATACTTACTCCGGATGCCTTCTGTCCTAACTAAGATTATAAACCGTCTAAAAGGATAAATGTGCCATATATTCTTTTAGGGTTTAGACACTTGGGTGGCAAGAGTTTGTTTTTGGGCACATGGTGTCCAACCCCTTTAGTGATAAAATACCTAGGAGTTGCTTCCTCTCAAACTTCTTTTTAGTGACCAGGCTTAATTGAAGTTGGTCTGTTCTGAATAATTGTGTGTAGCATTTCAGCTGTAATTCTGTTACCAAACGTAACAGTATATCCTGTTACTATCAGAATTCTGAAAGGAAGTTACAAGCTCCAGGAACCAGAACTAGTCCATGCAGCCTGGTCAGTAGTCCCTGTGTCTAGTCCAGTATCCGGTTGTCCTGAGCGTCACCATCTGGCTTATCTTAAGCAGGTCTGACTGGGTCTTACTGTTAGTGGAGCTGTCTGTCTCAGCCTTTGGACTGTGTGCTCCAGGCTCGACATCACCTCCCCCCATTACCACACAGCGTACCCCACAAGCAGTCACTCCTTGGCTCCTCTGCTGTCTCTCTCTGGAAAGCACCCTCTACCCCCTGCAAGCCCATGTACACTTTGTATCCTGTTTGGATGCCCCCCTTCTGGCAATTTTTCTTGTGTCCAAGAAGCATAGAGGAAGAAATATATACTCTCCTGTCCCATTATTATTGTATTATATTATTTGTTTCTGTGTCAGTTTCTTGAGACCAGATATCTTACTCATCCCCCGATAAGCACCCAGTAAAATGCTAAATTAATAGGACACAAGAAATTACCTATTCGATAAGACCTTTATAAAAGTACCATTTATTTCCTTTATTTGCCATCTTAGCAATAATTCTTGACCAAGATCATAACTTTCTAACAGTTTGAATGTAGTATTAAAGGCAACATCAGAGCTAGTTGAGATTGGTCGCCTTGTAACTCAGGATTACATTTTCTACTGGGGAAGAGGAACTTAAACAATGACTAGTCTCCTAGTATGGTTCCATCTTTCTGTTTCAAGGGCTCATTAAAGGTAATGAAGGAGAAAGAAGATGAGAGGGGACAAGGACAACTCACAGAGATGTCTTAGTCATGGTGCAAGCTGGACATTGTCTCGGCTCCCTGGCTTTAGGGAGAGGGCCTCCTCTTGAGATTGAGGCAGGTTAATCTTCCTGAAGCCTTTGCACCCACTGCCTGTAGGAGATATCAGATTCCAGATTCACACAGAGTCTGAACTGGCATAGAATGTTGAGTCTCAAAGTTCTATATGTATGTATGTCTTTTAGCCTCGGAGCTTTCCTTACACTCTTCTTGCTTTTAGGACATTCCCTCTTTGGGCGGCTCCCCATACTAGTGGAGGCAGTGCTGCACAGGAGCTGGGGTGTTCGAAGACTGATTTGGACTTTTAAATGTTTGCAGATGGTCTCAGTTGGCCTCTGAAGCGATCCTCTGTGAGGGACAGGAAAGCTGCTGTGGACTCCGGGCTAGGCTATGATTCACTGCCATGTCACTTGAGTCTTTTATCTTCCACAGTGCCTGGTACGTTCTTCCCTGTCTGTAGTGAGGATGTCTGCACCGGCCAAGCCTGGTGCTGGGCACTGAAGTTACCTCAGGGAAAGATATGGGTCCTGGGCTCTGTGGAGCTTGAGTTGGGGGGTCCATTTTCAGCTGCACCTTGGGTGTTTCCATTGTGGTCAGTGCTGCGATGGCACCTGCAAGAACATCCCTAAACTTGGCAGGAAGGGAAGAGGACTTTGCCTCCCTAAGCCTGTGTGTTTGTGTCACTGTTGGTGAAAGCAGTGTAGTAATTTTTTTTTTTTTTTTGAGACAGGGTCTCGCTTTGTAGTTCAGGCTGGCTCTGAGCTCACTATGTAGTCCAGGCAAGCCTTGAACTCAGCAATCCTCCTGCCTCTGCCTCCCGAGTGCTGGGATGACAGGCGTGAGCCACCACGCCCGGCTGCAGTGTAGTAATTTTGACCTAGAACCAACATTCCAGAATCCCTGGCACAGACTTCCACTCACCACTGCTTGTGTGTGATTGTGGGTGGAGTAAGCAAGAGCTCCAATTTCCTGTCCTTCCAGCAAAGGGAGCATCTGCCCAGCTTCCCCGGGAGCTGTGGGGGAGTGGAAGAACATCCCTGCTCTGCAGGTTCTTTGGAAAATAGGGGCTGCAGACCAGGGTGATTCTTGGGTTCTTGGGTGCTGCAGACCTGGGGGTCTGGCATGTGTCACAGGGGACCTTAAAGTCACTTTGTTTTTTGTTGCCATGAAGTAAAATGTCTGGTGGAGAGAGAATCCTGATCTGGACTACAGGCGATCTCTGGGATGTGGGAACTGCATTAGCCCCTTGTGGAGGCTTCTTGGAAGGAGCCAGTTACATGTCAACCTACCCAGTAGAGCTTTCTTAGAAATTAGGTTACATTCTTTTTGATCAAAAATATTTCCTTTAGGGCCGGAGATTTAGCTTGGTGGTTCTGCCGCCTGCTAGCAAGCACAAGGTCCCTGGTTCGATCCTTGTAACCACATATAATGATAAATTGGGTGTGGTGAGTCACACCCACCAGCAATCACTACCACATACCACAGTGCCGGGCGTGGTGGCTCATGCCTGTAATCCCAGCACTCAGGAGGCAGAGGCAGGAGGATTGCTGAGTTCGAGGCTTGCCTGGGCTACATAGTGAGCTGAGGGCCAGTCTGAACTACAAAGTGAGACCCTGTCTCAAAAAAAAAAAAAATTCCTTTAAGGCAAGGTTGTCCTAAAGTAATGACTTATTTTGTGTCACATTGCCTTTTTATATATGATCCTCCTTCAAATAGGGTGTGTTTGCTCATCTCAACCCAAATCAACATAGTCCCTACTCTGTGGCAGGCACTAACTAGAATGAATGACTGAATAAGCAGGCATTGGGAACTAGTAGTAATAAGATACTTCTTCTCCAAGGCTTCAAGTGCATGGGGTAAATCACTTAATCCTCACAGTGACCCTGCGAGGTGGAATTATTTTTCACCTCTGTTGATGAAGGAGGAAACTGCCATATAGAAGGTAAGGAAGCTTCCCAGAGCCACACAGTTGGCATTTGCCCCAAGCCTCCACTCTCAGCCATTGTGGCTCTCTGCACAGTAGAGAACTTGCACTTTGGAGCCAGACCTCATCAGTAAAGTACCCACGTTAGGGAGTCAGGAAGCCTGAGTGAGCTCACGGGCAAAGGAGCCCGGGAGGAACGGGATGCAATGGATGTGCATCGTTATTAGTATTTGTCCCCCAGGTGTGGGGCTTCTAGAGTCACCAGTGCAGCCCTTGTGGCCAGATTCCTTTTAATGATCACAGAAAATGTATGTGTATCTCAGTGTACAGTTGCACTTCTGCCGTACTGTATTTGGAGTTTAGGGAAGATGGCCCCCATCCCAGACTTCACCGAATGGTGCTGTAGACTGCTCCCTTTAGGCCAGCAAGGATGTTGACAGCCTCATCACGGGACCTCTGGTGAGGGCTATGCTGGGTGCTGTAGGTACAACCTCTCTGCTCTCATGAAACTCAGGCTAGGGCATGATGGTACGGCCTTTCACTGGATAGGGCTCAACATTTCTCCCTAAATTCACCCACATACTCCCTACTCTAACTGCAGAAGTTTGATCTTCCTGTAGTATGCATTTTCAATTCATTGAAAGACCACAGTTGAAACTTTGTTAGACTTTTTAGAGTTGTTTGATCACCCTTTTTCCATCCTGAAGCTATTAATCGTCCTATTTCTATCCATTTGATTCTTTCTGATAAAATGGCTTTACCAAATTGTTTCATTGGTTTCATATACTTAGTTATTACAGCTCTCTGGTTCTTATAAATTTAATGTTGATGTATGTTCAAGTGTTTTGAGTAGTAGGTAATTTCAAGTAGAGGCTCATAAGCTGTTTCACTGTAGCCATTCTTTTTAATTAAAATGATATAGTCTTGAAATCTGAGTTATTTCAAAGGATATGTGGTGAACAGTCTCCCTTCTAACCTCTCACCCAGCCTTTCATTTCTCCTCTTTGTAGAAAATTAGTGTCATCATTCCTTGGGTAGATTTCCAGAGATATTCTGTGCTTGAATTGTAATATATTCCCACACCTATCTACATGCACATGGTTGCTTATTGTACTTACTAGTTGTGCAATTTCATTTACTTCATACTATCCCAAGTTATTCTGAAGCAATTAATTCATTTAAAAAGCTTTCATTTTTTTTTATAGCAGCCTCATGTTCCACTGTGAGACTAGACCGTAGTTTAATCAGTCTACTTCAATAAGTGTCTAGCTTGTTTCTAATATTTTGTGAGAGTAGGTACAGTTTCACAATGGACAGGTTGCTACCTGTGTCATTTTTGTGCTGTGTTATTTATGCTGAAGCCTAAACTCGCAGAGGTAGAATTACTAAATCATAGGGTATATGCATTTATAACTGTAATATTATATTGCCAAACTGACCTTCATAAAAGAGGTTCAAATTTGTACTACCACTACAGATGTCTATATTTCTTCATGTCCTCACCAGTTTGGTTGCTAAATTTGAGTCTTTAGATAGGACTCAGGTTTCTTCTTCCTAAAATTACCTACCTATTCTCTAATCTTTAACTGCAGAAATTTGATGTTCCTGTGCTATATATTTTTAGTTAATCAGAAGACCTCATTGTCCACAGTTGGTACTTTTTTTGTTAGACTTTTTAGAGTTGTTTCATCTCCCTTTTTCTTTCCTGAAACTAGGCCGCAATGGACTTTGTAAATTTACCTTTGTCAAGTTACCTAGTAGTCAAAACATGTGAAATCATATATCCATTTAGAGTTTACCTTTGTAAATATGGGAGATAAAAAAAGTTTCCTGGTATTGTTTTAATTTGCCCATCTCCCTGAGTGAGGATGACCATTTGCCTTCTCATTTGGCTAAGACCATTAGAATTCCCACCCCTTGAATAGCCACTTTCTGTCCTTTGATGCAAGTTATAAGTTTGAGTTTATCACTTTCTTTCAATTATTTTACTGTTCTTTTTTTGTCACATAGATGAATCCATTTTTTTCCTTATGACTTCTGGGTTTTGCACTATACTTCAGAAAGTTTTGCTTCCCTGTGAGATCGTTGACTTTTGTTTCATTCTCCCATTGGTTCTTGTAGTTTTGTTGTTGCTCGTTTTCAAATTATTCAGAATATATTTTGGAGTAAAGCATGAATTATGGAGTCCTCCTTTTCCCACTCCATGGTTATTTAGCCTTGCTTTTAGTTTGCAACTTCATATTACACCTTGTCAAAGTCTT
>PVIC010034779.1:0-19400 GCA_004025085.1 Thryonomys swinderianus | reverse complement strand
CAGGCTGGCCCTGAGCTCACTATGGTGCCCAGGCAAGCCGCCGCGAACTCAGCAATCCTCCTGTCTCTGCCTCCCAAGTGCTGGGATTACAGGCGTGAGCCACCACGCCCAGCATTATATGTGGTAACCGGGGATCGAACTCAGGCCCTTGCGCTTGCGAGGCAGGTGCCGGAACCACTGAGCTAACCCTCCGGCCCCCTGTGACCTATTTATTTCACTTATGAGTATGTCCTGAAGATACGTCCATTTGAGTATAAATGATTTAATCTCATCATTCTTTATGGAAAAGTAATACTCCATTTTATGTAAAAAAAAATCTTCTTTATCCAGTCTACAGTTGATGGGCATTTGGGTTGTTTCCAAGATTTAGCTATCACAAACTGAGCTGCTATAAACATGGGTGCAGATAGGTCGCTATGATATGAATCTTGTAATTCTTTTGTGTCTATCCCCAGCAGGGGAATAGCAGGGTCAAACCAACAAATGGGATCTCATCTTATTAAAAAACTTCTGCACAGCAAAAGAAACCACTGGCAGAGCAAAAAGGCAACCAACAATATGGGAAAAAATCCTTACCAGTAGTTCCTCAGACAAAGGGCTACTATCTAGAATATATAACCAGCTTTAAAAAATCAGTCCCCCCAAATTTTAAGACTCAATTCAAAAATGGGCATCTAGGGGGGAATATTGAGGGAACAGAATAAATATGATTTGAAAAGAAAAAGGGAGAACATGTATATGGGGGTGGGGGATTGTGGGGTGGGTAGGGATATGGGTACATTTTATATACAACTCATAATCACACTCAACACTGGGGGACTTGTACTAGTATATGACACAAGTTAATTCTCATTTTTACCCATATCCCTACCCACCCATGCCTTCCTACCCCTATACACATGCTCTTTTATTTTCTTTGAGAATTCAATTTAAAAAAAAGAAATATAAGAGAAAAATAAAGTTTGCATTTATAGGAAAAAAAGAATTCAATTTAAAAAACAAAAACAGGGCCAGAGATTTAGCTCAGTGGTTCCAGCACCGCCTCGCAAGAGTAAGGTCCTGAGTTCGAACCCAGTAACCACATAGAATGCTGGGCGTGATGACTCACACCCACCAGCAATCAATACCACATACCACAATGCCGGGTGTGGTGGCTCACTCCTGTAATCCCAGCACTTGGGAGGCAGAGACAGGAGGATTGCTGAGTTCTCTGCGGCTTGCCTGGGCTACATAGTGAGCTCAGGGCCAGCCTGAACTACAAAGCGAGACCCTGTCTCAAAAAAAAAAAAAAAAGCAAAAACAAACAAAATGGGCATCTGAAATGAACAGACACTTTTCAGAGGAAGGTGTAAAAGCAGCTAAGAAATACTTAGGTGAATGAAGAAATGCTCAGTGTTACTGGCCATTTGAGAGATGCAGCTGAAAGCATCACTGAGATTTCATCTCACCCCACAACAAATGGCAGCTATTGCAAAGTTAGCCAGCAACAAATGCTGGCGAGGTTGTGGAGAAAAAGGAACCCTTCTCCACTGTTGCTGGGAATGTAGACTGGTTCATCCATTATAGAGATCAGTATGGATATTCCTCAAAAAAACTAGGGCTAGAGGTTTCATCTGCTCGGTACATTTTACTTCCTGTAATTCTCCAGTCACATCTATTCAGCTTTCCCCCTCCTTTTAAATGTTTGTCCCTTCCCTAGGTACTTCTCACCTTTCTTGTCTTTTTCTGCCAGTGTTTTATGTTTTGGACCCTTCTCTGTCTAGCATGGTTTCTGGTTTCAGGGCGATAATTGTGGGCTAAACTAAAAACATAAATAAAAAGAGAAAACAAACTATTATGAGGGATGTGCAGAATCATAATGACAAATCAGAGCCGGAGAATTAGCTCAGTGGTTCCGGCGCCTGCCTTGCAAGTGCAAGGTCCTGAGTTCGATCCCTGGAAACCACATACAATGCTGGATGTGGAGACTCACGCCCACCAACAATCAATACCACATACCACAGTGCCAGGCGTGGTGGCTCACGCCTGTAATCCCAGCACTCAGGAGGCAGAGACAGGAGGATTGCTGAGTTCGAAGCTTGCCTAAGCTACATAGTGAGCTCAGAGCCAGTCTGAACTACAAAGCGAGACCCTGTCTCAGAAAAACTAAAACAAAAACATAATGGCAAATCAGAGTGATGAGTGGTGGCCTCTCTAGTTGATAATTCCCTATGAAAGAAATTCTGAACAGACATTTGGATTTTTGGTGAAAATAAGCTGTTTACATGACATTTTCTACAGGTTAACCCACTGTGTTTAACCCATTTCTTAGAGCCAATCATGAGCAAGTGTTCTGCTAAGTGCTGGTTCCCATGATATTGGAGAAGGACTTTTTGTGAGCTGCTTTTGTTTGGAAAAATAACCCTGGGCTGCCACCAATCTCCACTTTTTTCAAATTGTGAATGATTCTTTTTTTTTCCTTTTTATGAGTCTGTTCATTTTATTTGATGTTGTCTTTCCCACAAGGTACTTACTTCAATCTGTTTTTTAAAATATTTTTTCTATATTGCTCTGAGATTTTCAAGGAAGACATAAAAAATTGACTTCTATCATTGAATTATAGAATTTACATAATAGATTAAAATAATTGTAATTTTTACTTTTTTAGGATAGTGGAAACAAAATAAATTCAGAGTAAAAATCTAATTACTTCTTCGATAATATAATAGAGAACCAACTTGATTTCTAAGTTATTAATAGTGCTTTCTTATTTCACCCCAAATACATATTACAAGTGAATAAAAATACCAGTACCAATTATCAGCCAGCATGGAGACCATGTCCATGAAATCCATACTCACTCACATGCACCTAATTGTCTCCAAATGTCTTTTTTTTTTTTTTTTTTGGCTTTTTTGGAGACAGGGTCTCGCTTTGTAGTTCAGGCTGGCCCTGAGCTCACCATGGTGCCCAGGCAAGCCGCCACGAACTCAGCAATCCTCCCGTCTCTGCCTCCCGAGTGCTGGGATGACAGGCGTGAGCCACCACGCCCAGCATTATATGTGGTAACCGGGGATCGAACTCAGGTCCTTGCGCTTGCAAGGCAGGTGCCGGAACCACTGAGCTAACCCTCCGGCCCTCCAAATGTCTTTTTGACCTATTAGTAGGAACCAAATAGAAACTACAAGGAGCAAGTGATTATAATGTTTTTTGAGAATCTTAATTAGTTTCCCGTTTCTGCCTTCCCCAATATTTTATACTCTGCTCAACCCCTAAAATGACACTCATTGATGAAAAGACTGAGGCAGGTGCACTGTGAAATACCCCACTTTGTATATTTGTCTGGAAAGATTCTGACGTATCCTGTGGTGGGTTACAATGGAAGCAGTGTGTGTTGGAAAATGATGATGGAAATTAAACACTACTGATATACTTTGGTTGAAGGTGAGCTTTCCTGGCTCCAAGTACAATAATTTTCTCCTTTCTTTCTTTCTCTCTTCTTTCTTTCTCTCCTTCCCTCCCTCCCTCCCTCCCTCTCCCTCTCCCTCTTCCCCCGCCTTTCCTCTTTCTTTCTTTTTTGTACCAGGAATAAATCATGGGACCTTGTGCTTGTGACTCAGGTGCCAGAAGCAATCTAAATCCCTGGCCCAAGACTAATAAATTTATCTAATACCTCTCATATTTATCTCCTTTATTCATTCATTTAATCATTTGTGATACTTGGGATTGAACTTCACTCAGAGCTGCATCCATAGCCTTTTTAAGTATTCTGTTTATTTTGAGACAGGGTCAAACTAGATTGTTTGTTATGAACTCAAATTTGCCATTATCCCACTCAGTCTCCCAGAGGGCCGGAATTACAGAAATGTGTCACAAACAGGTCTGGCTTTCCCCTCCTGATTTAGATTCTGATTTCAGGATGTTGTGCCATACCAGTTAATATTCTAACTTACTGAAATAATACTCTGGTTTCTCTTCAGATCGTATAAAACTTTCCCATTTTACTAACTTACTGAAATAAAATAAATACTTCACTTGATAAGGAAACTTCAGACCTATAAAAGTATATGAGCTTCATATCTGATTTCAGCCATTTAGCAGTTCACACCTGCGACTGAGTTTACTCATCTCATAAAACAGAGTTCTCTTTCATCTCTGAGATATCCTACAGCTCTTCTGAATAATGAGTATAATAAAATACAGTATATTGTACAGAGCTGACACAAAATTTTCCACCAAATGTTAGCAGCTCTAGTCATTTCTGTTAATGATGTTTTGTTTCAGGTTGGAACTGAAATTACCCACGGTGTGTCTAAGGCAGAAAGAAAAAAAGTCAGTCTTGCCCTGGAGCTGATTGCTGATCCTTCCATCTTATTCCTGGATGAGCCCATAAGTGCTTTAGACCCCAGCACAGCATATGCCGTCCTTACACTCCTGAGAAGGTAACTGCTGTGGAAATTGTTATTTTTCTCGTTTAATATCTGGTTATTTGTGTGTCCCTGACGTTCTTGGTGCAGAAGATGTAAAAGGGAAACAGCAGGTTTCCTTCCCTTCTTGTTAGAGGGGAACAGTTGATAACAGAGCAGTGCTATACAGAGAGGTGAGAGAGAAGCACAGGGAGGAGGGGTCATGGTGGATGCGAGGCTGGTTTGAACAGCAGGAGGGTCAGAAAAGACCTCAAGACTAACCTGTGAGCTCTGTGGAGTGAGTGAGACCAGGCTGGACACGGCAGGAGAGAGCTGAAGTTGGAAGGAACAGACAGTGTCCCTGGGACAAGGCTGCCTGCTGTGTGTGGGACGTGGAAGGTGCCTGAGGGGCAGCACCCAGTGAGTCAGGGGTGTGGGACTGGGCACGGTTCCATCACAGCAAAGTACCACAGAGTTGGAGGCTTTAACAGTAGAAATCTATTTTCTTACAGCTCTAGAGGCTGGGAGTCTGGAATCAAGTTGTCCATATCATTGTTCTCTGACTTTCTGTCATTACTCTGAAGATGACCATCTTCCCCCTCTGTGTGTGTGTCCTGGCTCCTCTTAAATACACCTTATCACCTATTCAGTGACCCAGCTTGACCTTTGTCTGGAGCCCACAGGGTTATCATTGCTTCAGTAAATATATTTCACATGTGTTTTCTGTGTGCACATAGGTATAATGCCTGTATATATTTACACCACGTGTGTGTGTGTGTGTGTGTGTGTGTGTGTGGTGTTCAGTATCTACCTAGTGCCTCACAGTGCTCTACCACTACACAGCAGTCTGTCCTCTCTCTCTCTATCTTTCTGATAGAGACACATAGCTATACATCTATGATGACGGTGGTTCTTCTTAGCACAGGTGTGTTACACACCCATGAGTTCACAGCTATACATCTATGATGATGGTGGTTCTTCTTAGCATGGGTGTGTTACACACCCTCGAGTTCACAGTAACATTTCTAATTGAAATCTTTGAGCTTAGTGTTATTTTTATTCTGTGTCATTTCCTACTTCATTGCTGACTTTAGTGCATACATGGCTCCCATTGTACATTCCGCACCTGGGCAGCCAAGGGATTTCATTGTGTGTAAAGTGACTTAGCTACTTCAAGTGCACATGCTATGGAGATAAATGATATTCTGGCCTGATTCTATTACGGATAATACCCTTTGACCCACTGTTGGCCTCTACTAGTGCTTATCAAATGCTGAAAATGAAGCAATTCTCTTCAAAAAATATTTCAGTCATAATTTTGCAAGGGGAATCTGGCTATTATTTCTTCTATCCATAAGTAAAAACTATCATTTAGCATTTTTTCTACTGTGGAATTAAATCAGATACCTAGTCCCTGTCTTGACTCATATATTGTGACATCTTGATGAATTTTCACCTATGTACCCCTATCCTTCAAAAGGATAAAATAATAATATTCAACTTGGCTTAAAATGGTATTGTGAGAAGTTAAGTTATATTATCTCTAAAGAATGTTATGGCAGAGATGCACCTCTGTGGTGCCGCACACCCACCTTGCAAGCTCAAGGTCCTGCTTTCTATCCCTGACCACAAACAAACCAAAACAAAAATCCAGAAAAAAAATGCAGAGAAGACATTATAAGTGTTAGTAATGTTGATTTCTCAAGGTAAAGTAATTAACAATCAAAATACACTAGAAGATTTAAGATTCAGCAAGAAATCATTGTTTTAATATTGACTTCATATAACACAAAGGTGAATATATTTTCATCTTATTTGGGGTGGTTGTTAACAATCTGGATTCTTTATACACACCACAGAGATTCTAATTCAGTGTCCGGAAAGACTTCAAGAATCTTCATTTCATTGTATTTTTCATTTATTTTTATCTTTGAGTTTATTTGTACATTTTAGGTGGAACTTACGATTATATCATATTTTTAAACACTGTGAACAGAAAATGTAGTTTACTTCAATATAGTAGAAGCAAAAGATGCAATACTTTAAACATCAAAAATCTCAAGATCTGCACAACAGATAAGTAAATGTATGCTCTAGCAGTTAGCTTATTTTTTAAAAAACTCACACTCCCCAAAGTCATCTGTTTACTTAAAACTCTACATTTCAGTCATAACAAGTTGACTCAACTATACAGCACATTTTTAGATTGATAAATACATTTAAAAATAGAAGAGGTTAATAGGAAATGCCAAAATAGCTATTTCCAAACATTGGAAATAAATGTACAAAAATTAATTAGGGGCACATTCCATGGCTCCACAGGGAGATCAGCATTACAATGTATAGTTTATAGAAAACAATAGAAAAATATTTGGATGGATCACGTATCCAGCAGAGTCGAATGGGACCTCTAATCTTAGTTTTTGTTTTGTTTTATTTCGGGTTTTTTTGGAGTATCTACACTGATTTCTACAGTGGTTGCAACAGTCTACATTCCCATCAACAGTGGAGAAGGGATCCTTTCTCCCCACAGTCCTGCCAGCATCTGTTGTTGGTTGATTTCTTGGTAGCAGCCGTTCTTTGAGGACTGAGATGGAATCTGTGTTGTCTTCATCTGCATCTCCTGAATGACCAGTGTTGTTGAACATTTTTGTCATTTGTTTAATTGCTACTTCTATTTCTTCATCTAATAAATGTCTGTTTGTTTCAAATGCCTATTTTTGAGTTGGGTTTTTAAATTGGATAGTCTGATTTTAAGTTCTTTATATATTCTAGATAGCACACTTTTGTCTGAGGAGAAGCTGGTAAAATTTTCTCCTACTTTGTAGGTTGCCTTTTAGGTCTATTGATGGTTTCTTTCACTGAATGAAATTCTTTTTAATAAGATGAGATCCCAGTTGTTGGCTCTTCTTAATAGTTCCTGTGCTACTGAGGTTTTGTTCATAAAGTCTTTTCCTATCTACAAGAGTTCTACCTAACCGATTTTCCAAAAAGTTTAGTGTTTCTGTTTGAATATTTACATCTTTGACCCACTTTGATTCTATTTTAATGCATGGTGATATAGTTTTAATCTTTGGCAGGTTGAAATCCACTTTTTCAGCACTATTTATTGAGCAGGCTATCTTTCTTCCCTTGAGGACTTTTGTTTCCTTTGTAGAAGATGAGGTGGTTCAGTATGTCTGAAGTAGTTTCTGCATCTTCTGCTCTGTTCCATTGATCCTCGGACCTGTTTATTTGCTAGTACTGTACTAAATTTTTCTGACCATTTTTTCACAGTGGCTTTGTAGTACAATTTCAAATTGGAGATTGTGATACTCCTTTCTGTGTTTTGTGGCCTAGAATTGCTTTATCTGTTCTACGTCTTTTCTGGTTCCAAATGAATTTTTGGATTATTTTCTCTACTTATGTGCAGTACCCTGTAGACATTTCAATTGGCTTTTCAATGAATTTATATTGCAGCTTTAGAAGTATAGCCATTTTTTATATTGATTCTTTCTACCCATGAAAGAGGGATATCTTTCCATTTTCTGATACCCACTTCAAATTCTTTTTCTCAAAGTGCTGTGGTTTTCAGGGTAAAGATCTTTTACTTCCTTTGTTAAATTGATTTTTAGGTATTTCATTCTTTTGGATGCTATTTGAATGGAATTGCTTCCCCAATTTCTCTCTCAATGAGTCTGTTATTTGTGTACAAGAAAGCTGTTGATTTTTGTGTGTTGACCTTGAATTCAGCCACTCTACTGAATCTGATGATTAAGTGTAATAGTGGTTGACCAAAATTTTGGGATCTTCTATGTAGAGTATATGTCATCAGCAAATAATGGCAGTTCAAATTCTTGCTTTCCTATCTTTATTCCTTTTATTTCTTTCTCTTGTCTAATTGCCATGGCTAATGTCTCTAGAAATATGCTGAACAGGAGTGGTCATAGTGTACATCATTGTTAATGGTTTTAGCATAGGGGATTTCAGATTTTGACCATTTAGTATGCTATTGGCTTTTGGTTTGTCACAGACAGCTTTTATCAAGTTGAGATAAACACCATCTATTCCAATTTTCTGTTGTGTTTTAATCATTAATGAGGGTTGAATTTCTCAAACATTTTTCTGCCTCTACTGAAATAATCATATGGTTTTGACATCAAATCTGTTAGTATAATGTATTACATTTATTGATTTATGTATGTTGAATCATCCCTGCATACAGTGGTGAATCCAACTTGTTCAGGGCGCATGATCTTCCTGATGAGTATTTGTATTCTTTTTACTAGTATCATATTGAGGATTTTCAGATCTATATTCATTAGATAGTTTGGTTTCTAGTTTTTTGTTTTGTTTTGTTTTGTTTTGTTTAGACAGGGTCTTGCTTCATAGTTCAGGCTGGCCCTGAGCTCACTATGTAGCCCAGGCAACCTCGAGCCCAGCAATCTTTCTGCCTTTGCCTTCTGAGTGCTAGGATGACAGGCATAAACCACCAAGTCTGGCATTATGGTGTGTGATATTGATTACTGGGATCACCAGCATGAGTCACCACACCCAGCATAGTGGTATGTGGTACTGGGGATTGAACTCAAGACCTGCACATGCAAGGCAGATGCTGGAATCACTGAGCTAAATCCCCAGCACCTGTAGTTCTCTTTTTAATTTGTGTTTTTCTCTGCTTTTGGGATCAAGGCAATTCCAGGAATAAATTTGGAAGTATTGTCAAGAGTTTTCAAATCTTCTTCACTCCATTACTTTGGTAATTCATGTGTCTAGGAATCTGTCCATGACTTTGTTCTCTTCCATCATTTTTTAGTTCAGGTTCCTAATGGCATTGATTTGAGTCTTTTCTTTCCTTTTTTGGATAAATTTGGCTAAGGAATTACAGATTTTATTCATGTTTTCAAAGAACCAACTCTTTGATTCATCAGTTTTCTGTATTGTTCTTTCAGTCTCTGTTACATTTAGATTCTGCTCTGATTTTTATAATTTCCTCCCTTGTATGAGGTTGGGTTTCTCTTGCTTTTTTTCTTCTGGAAGCTTAAGGTTCAATATTACATTGCTTATTTGAGCTCATTCAATTTTCCTAGTATAGGCATTCACTGGTATGAATTTCTCTCATATAAATACTTTCATTGTGTCCCGTAGATTCCTGTATCTTGTATTTGCCTTATCATTTAATTGTAGAAACTTTTAGATTTCCTCTATGATTCATTGTTTTTCAATGAGAGCATTATTTAATTTCCATATGTTTATGAAGTTCTTGTGGTTTCTTTTGCTATTGATCACTATTTCATTGAACTATAGTCTTCCCATATATATGGAATAACTTCAATTGCTTTGGATTTACTCAAATATGTTCTATGAGCTAGCATGTGGTCTCTTGGAGATTGACTTGTGTGCAGCTGAAAAACATGTATTCTGTTTTTATGGGATGGAATACTCTGTAGACATCAATTAAGTTCATTTGTTCAAACATTTGGTTCATTTCTACTAGTTCATTGTCTATTTGTAACAGTGAGATATTGCTAAGTCCCTCACTACTATTGTATTAGTGTTTATTTGGTTTTTCACATCCACTAATAATTGTTTTATAAGTTGGGTGCACTAGCATTAGGTACGTATGTGTTTATGATTGCCATCTCTTCCCCTATGATTTTTCTTTGTACAAAGATATAATGGCCTTGTTGTATTTCTTAATTAGTTTTTATTTGAAATCTAATTCTCTGCGAATAAGATAGCTACTCCTACTTTTTTATGGGTTTATGTCACATGGAGAATTGTTTTCCATCCTTGTACTTTCAGTCTATGAATTTCTTTTTGCATGTGTGCTGTATATTGTTGGATCTCACTTCTTAATCCATTCTGCCAGTCTGTTTCTTTTAATTAGTGAGCTGAGGCCATTAATAGTGATGGCTGTAACTGAAGCACATTGATTTATCTGTGTCATGATCTTTTCCATCATTGACTCTCTTATTTATTTGTTTGTTTATTTATTTATTTGGCCCCTCATTCTTCTTCATTTCTTACCCTAACTGTTTTGTTATGTTTGCCCTCATGGTGTTAAGACCTTCATTGTTTTCTCTGTGATACTGTTTAAAATTTTTTGACATGCTGGATTGATATTCATGAAATTTATCAGGTGTTCTGTATGATGGAATTATCTTATTTCCCTGTCAATTTTGAAACATAGGTTTACAGGATACATCATTGTAGGTTGGAAGTTGTTTTCTTTTAAGGCTTGAAATACTTCAATCCAGCTTTCCCTTAACTTAAGGCTCTATATCGAAAAGTCTGCTGTGATTCTGATGGGCTTTCCTTTGTATGTGATTTCTTTCTTTCTCTAAATGGTTTCAGTATTTTGTTCTTCTTCTGAGTTTCTGGTATCTTGACTATTACATCCCTGGGTGTGGATTTTTTTTCATCATGGTTTGTAGGAATCCTATATTACTCACTTATCTGTATGTCAAATTCTTTTCCCTTACTCGGGTAGTTTTCTGCTATCCCTTCTGTGAACATTTTTTAATGTCTATCTCCTGTTTCTTCACTGATACCACTGTTATGTTCTTTACATCACTGGGAAGCTGCTGGATTGATTTCTCATGGTCCCTTGCTAGTTTTAAGAAATCTCTACTTTTGTGGTCACTAAGTAAAATCCTATCTTCTATGTCTACTATTCTGTCCTCACATTGGCTCATTCTGCTGCGTAAACTTTCAATGGAGTTTTTAATCTACTGGATATTTGTTTGAATCCACTTCATGGATCCCATTTTTAACTCTTCTGGAACTTGTTCATGTTTCTGAACTGTTTTATTTTTTATCAGTGTCATCTCTAGAGTTATTAAACAGGTCTTTAATTATTGTCTCTGCTGTTACCTAAGAAATTACTTCTGATTTCATTTTTTCCAGATGCTCTTTTGTTGGAATTTCAAGGAGTCCAGGTGGTTTAATTTTGGATTGTTCCATCTCATTGTTCTGTAGTCTCCCTTTGGTGAATGATTTACATCTTGTTTATGTGTCCTTTTATTTCAAATTTTGTTATTGCTGATGTTTTTGGTTTAATTCCTGGATCACTGCCTATAAACCCCTTATTGCATGTATCTTTTGTTTGTTTGTTTTTGTTTTTTGTGTGTGTGTTTTTTTGAGACAGGGTCTCACTTTGTAATTCAAGCTGGCCCTGAGCTCACTCTGTATCCCAGGCAAGCCTCAACTCAGCAGTCCTTCTGCCTCTGCCTCCTGAGTGCTGGGATTACAAGCGTGAGCCACCACGCCTGACACTGTGGTATGTGGTATTGATTGCTGGTGGGTGTGAGTCACCACACCCAGCATTGTATGTGGTTACTGGGGATCAAACTCAGGACCTTGGACTTGTGAGGCAGGTGCCGGAACCACTGAGCTAAATCTCCAGCCCTGCATGTATCTTTTTTACTAATATTTTGAAACCTTTTGAATGGCTATTTCCTGGGTCATCCTCCAAGTATACGTGGTCTTAAGTCTGAAATGGTCCTTAAGCAATATCAGTTCTGGGACACCAGGAAATATACTTGAACAGAAGAGTCATGTCACTGGCAAAAGTAATGCAATCAGTATCATGGACAGCATCAAACAGAACACAAAAAAATGACAAACTATGGCACCCACTATGCTGACACATTTAACCTCATGAACTAGACCCATAGCCACATATTGAAGTTAAGAACCACCCAGAAAAAATGTTCACAGTGGACCAGAGATTTAGCTCAGTGGTTCCAGCACCTGCCTAGCAAGTGCTAAGTCCCTGGTTCGATCCCAGTAACCACATACAATGATATGATACTGGGCGTGGTGACTCACACCCACCAGTAATCAGTAACACACCTCACAATGTGTGGTGGCTCACACTTATAGTCCCAGCACTCAGGAGGTAGAGACAGGAGGATTGCTGAGTTCAAGGCTTGCTGGGCTACATAGTGAGCTCGGTGCCAGCCTGAACTACAAAACAAGACCTTGCCTCAAAAAAAAAAAGAATGTTCACAGTATACAAGCCCTTCAATATAGCTGTGTCACCCTCTAGAAGTAAGAGTTGGAGTTAGGGAGGCAACAGAGAAATAAAAGGAGAGGAAGAGTTTAGAAATAGAGTCAAGAACACAGGAAGACCATGCAAACTTTGGGAAACTAGTAAAGAATGGAGGAAAAGAGAGATGGAAAGGACGAATACAAAACAGTACAAATAGGACAACTAGAAACTATTCACCCTCTTATAAGAATACAAAAGGGAAAAAGAGCAGAAAGGAATAAAACTAAGAATAGAATAAACTAACAGTAACAGGGAAACTAGAAACTATGCTCACTTTCCTAAACAGATGAAAACAGCCTGGAAAAGACAAAACAGGACAAAAGCTCCCTGTTTTCCCCATTAGCAATGGAGGGCCCTGGACAGGAACTCAGGTTTACACCTGGCTGCTCTTCCAGGAATCAAGAATCAACATTTTTTTGTTAATTTTAAACATTTCAGTTTTTATTTTTTCTTACTCTTATTACAGATCCACTTGTTCATATCTTTTATGTAATATTGATAAATTCAGTTTAATTACTTTGGGGTAATAGCATCATTTTGTAGTAAATAGATTTTTGGTTTGTATTTGTATTTTAACAATAGTTTTTCAATTATATTACTTATTTTATTTTTCTTAGCTTTTTAAAAAAAGGTTCCTGGGAAGACTGGTAAACACTTATTTTATTTATTTCTTCAGAATGTATTGAGTACTTTCCTCAACAAAAGTATAGGTGCCTATTATAAGTGAAAAACTTTTTTTTTCTATTTGAATCTTTTTTTTTTTTTTTTTTTTGAGACAGGGTCTCGCTTTGCAGTTCAGGCTGGCCCTGAACTCACTATGTAGCTCAGGCAAGCCTCAAACTCAGTAATCCTCCTATCTCTGCCTCCCGAGTGCTGGGATTACAGGTGTGAGCCACCACGCCCAGCATTGTGGTATGTGGTATTGATGGCTGGTGGGCGTGAGTCTCCACGCCCAGCATTGTATGTGGTTACCAGGGATCAAACTCAGGACCTTGCGCTTGCAAGGCAGGCACTGGAACCACTGAGCTAAATCTCTGGCCCTCTATTTGAATCTTTTTTGGTACATTACGTATACACATCACGATTACATTCAATGTTGAGAACTTGTACCGGTATATGACATGACTTAATTCTCCTTTTTCCCTTCCCGTACCCACCTTACAACCTCCTGCCTGTATATACACAAGCTTTGTTTCCTTTTTTTAACCAACACATCAGAAACATCTGCATTTTAAAAAGATTTTAGTGGATTCTATGCTGCTAATACACCATCCTTTCAGAAAGTCTTAGCTTTTCATAAAAGCATCAAAGTTAGCGTCAATTAACAATATGAGTTGCAGTGAGATATTTATTAGAGAAAATGAAGTTGAGATGGGATCAAAGGGTCTGTATGAAGAATAAAGAATTTTATAAGAAAATGTAATGTCAAGATGTGTACTGATTTTTTTTTGTTTCCTTTTCATAGGATGTCTGTGCAGGGATGCACAATAATCTTCTCTGTTTGTCAGTCTCAGTATTTGATCTTCAAGATGTTTGATAGCCTCACTTTATTGGCTTCAGGAAAACTAATATTCCATGGTCCTGCGCAGAATGCTGTAGAGCACTTTGCATCCGCAGGTATGGTTGAGTTCTGTATGGAGTCCTTCCTCCTTCCTTCCTTCCTTCCTTCCTTTCTCTTTCTTTCTTTCTTTCCTTTCTTTCTTCTGATGTGTAATGTAGAGTCTTGCTAAGTTGCCCAAACTATGATGCTCTGGAAGAGCACAGAGCAGGTCAGCAGGAGAGCTGTTGGATTCTGTGTAGACTGAGCTTGGGTTCTACCACATGTTTATAGCAGTAGTTTTCTTAATTTTGCAACACTTTGTTTGTTGTTTAGGTCCCTTTCTATTTCCTGTCCCATTTGAGCACCCATGCATGTGTGTCTATGTTTGTCTGAGTTTGTGTCCTGGGTCTGTGTCTGTGTTGCTTCCCAGTTGTGTTAACATTTTTCTCAAGAGTTTGGTAATTAATGTGTTGGACTCATAGCCAGTTATTTCATCACTTAAATATACTTGTTTTGGGGGAACAGATACTGAGGATTGAATGGAGAACTAGCATACTGTGCTACATTCCTAACAGTTCAAAACTTTTATTTTCAAACAGTGTGTCTCTAACTCACTAAGATGCCCAGACTGGGCTAAACCATCATTCTTCTACATCCTTAACCTCCATTTTATATACCAATATTTCTGCACTACTTCTGTCTTTGATTCAATTAGATGACTTTGCTTTCACTGGATCATGCCTCTTGTTCATATTTGAGATATTTTTTATGATTACAGATGCTTCTCCTAACATATATATATATTGCTTTAAGTATGTAGTAGCCCTTTCTCTTAGTATACCTTGCTTAATCTATTTCATTTAAAAATAAATAAGAATACTGTATATGAATCTGGAGTGTCCGTAGGAGTTGAAATTAACTTCCTGATTTCAGGTCAAGTGGAGCTGATTGTATCAAAAGAAGTTTTTTAATTTTAATTTTTTATTGGTACATTACATTTGCACATCACAATTACACTCCACACTGAGAATTTGTACCAGTAGATGACACAACTTAATTCTCATTTTACCCCTTCCCCTACCCACCCTACCTCCCCACCCCACCCCTATATACACAAGCATTGTTTCCTTTTTTACCATCAATTTTTTTCTTTCTTTATTTACCCCTGAACCCCATTTCCTTTTGAATATTTACTATTTCACAATATCAATCATGCATTCTAGAACATTTATAACTTCAGTTTCTCATACAAGAGAAAAGATATATTTACACATCTGTGACCTATTTATTTCACTTATGAGTATGTCCTGACGGTACGTCCATTTGAGTATAAATGATTCCATCTCATCATTCTTTATAGCAGGGTAATACTCCATTTTATTAAAACACACACACACACACACACACATCTTCTTTATCCAGTCTCCAGTCGATGGGCATTTGGGTTGTTTCCAAGATTTAGCTATCACAAACTGAGCTGCTATAAACATGGGTGCACATATGTTGCTGTGATATGAATCTTGTAATTCTTTTGTGTATATCCCCAGCAGGGGACTAGCAGGGTCAAATTGAACTTCTAATCCTAGTTTTTCAAGGAATCGCCACTCTGATCTCCATAGTGGTTGCACCAGTCTACATTCCCACCAACAGTGCAGAAGGGTTCCTTTTTTCTCCACAGCCTCACTAGCATTTGTTGCTGGCTAATTTCGAGACAGCAGCCATTCTTTGTGGAGTGAGATGAAATCTCAGAATTGTTTTCATCTGCATTTCTTGAATGGCCAATGATGTTGAGCATTTCTTCATGTGCCTCTTAGCTGCTTTTACTTCTTCCTCTGAAAAGTGTCAGATGCCCACTTTTGAATTGGATCTTTAAAAAAAGAATTTGAAGTGAAGTAGGGGACCTGGGCAGGGCGGGAGGCCGGGTGTATCAGGCACCTTCACCAGGGCACCCACTTGGCTGGGGCAGGAGCTGAAAGTGAGAGCCACTGCAGCTCACCACCCTGGAACCCGCAGTTCCTCAGCCCTCAGGGGCCACGGTCTGCGTCTCTGACAAGGTACCTCAGGCCCAACAGCCATGGCTGGCCCCCCAACCGCACCCTCTCCTGGAGGCAAGCTGATGACTACCTCACTTGAGCAGGCCACAGAGGCCCTGTCTGCAGAAGCTGAAGAGGCCAGCACAGCACTCTCTGCAGTTGTTATCACCGTGGTCTTCCCCACCTGTTCTCGGTCGTGATCCTGATCTTCTTTTACCTGTACAAGAACAAAGGCAGCTATGTCACCCATGAACCTCCAGAAGGCGAGCCCAGCACCATCCTCCAGATGGAGAGTGACTCAGCCAAGGGCAGAGAGAAGGAGGAGTGTTTCATCTGATCATTGCCAGGGCCCAGGAGCTAAGTCCTGGCTCCAGTGCTAACACAGTGACTGTTTAATTTATTAGTTGGGTTTTATCTGAAGCCAGTGAGTGACATGAGGCGGGCAAACCCAAGCTCCTTCCAGGACACAGGCCCAAATGCCGACTCCCTGACTCCAGGGACCACAAGCTGCTTTCAGGCCTTTAGAACAGATCTGGTATCTGGCTAGCTAACAAGGTGGGACTGTGCCAGGGAACACTTGAGTATGTGCTCTGAGAAAGAATGAGGATCACTGGCCACTGCTCCACTCTGTCATCTAGGTATAGGCCCAGGAAATACCCATAGTTGTTCTTCCCAGAGACTTGATACTACACTGAAAGGCCAGGCCCAAGGGATAGACAACTCTGGGATCTAACCTCCTGATAAATGTGCTATCTCCCTTCATCTGAGCCCTTCCTTCTCATATCCCCAACAGGGGATATGTGCTTTTAACACAAATTAAACATTTTCATTGATACAGAAGTCAGATTATCTTGTGCAAGAAATAACTGCCCTTAGAGCTGGGGATTTAGCTCATGGTACTGTACCTGCCTTGGAAGCAAAAGGGCTGGAGTTTGATCCCAAGTATGAAAGAAAGAGAGAGGGGGGGGGGAACGCCTCCATAGAAAATCCTAGGAGATTAGTTGGTTCAGCCTCCATCCTAGCAAGGGCCAAAATTTCCCAGATCCCATACGTGTACACTGAGGGAGCCATGAAAAATCTGCCTGCCCCACCAGAGTCCTCAGAATTCATCCAACCAGTGTCTAGGATTTAACATACCTTTCAAAGGGAGGTATGTTTAAAAGGCCCAACACTTGAGTATAAACTGTTAGCATCTCAGATGCTGCTTACTTTGCAATTTGCTCTTCCTTTGAGGTCTTAATGTGTTGCCTCCCTTGTCCCAGCTCAAGCGCATCCAAGGAAGAATCCCAAGAGGTAGGAATTCTAGGAGTTTGCAGTATTTCTCCCACAGAACTTTGGAGAAACTAACAGAAGACCTCCCCAGACATATATAGGTTGTTACACTGGTTCTCAATCCAAACTTCAGAGCAAATAAAAAGAATCAATTGTGGGCCGGAGGGTTAGTTCAGTGGTTCCGGCGCCTGCCTCGAAAGCACAATGTCCTGAGTTCGATCCCCAATAACCACATACAATGCTGGGTGTGGTGACTCACGCCCACCAGCAATCAATAGGAATACCACAATGCCGGGTGTGGTGGCTCAGGCCTGTAATCCCAGCACTCAAGAGGCAGAGACAAGAGGATTGCTGAGTTCGAGGCTTGCCTGGACTACATAGTGAGCTCAGAGCCAGCCTGAACAACAAAGCGAGACTTTGTCTCAAAAAAAAAAAAAAAAAGAATCAATTGTTCCCTTATTTTTAAGTTTAAATTCTGAATTCCGGAATTTGAGTTTAGATATCAAAGTAGAAAAAAGTGTGGCATTTAAAGTGGAACTCATGAAAATAGTCAGTCTTAGTTTTGTCCTCCCACATTTATTTCGAAGTCTTCATTAAAGAAAACAAAAGAGCATTAGCGTCTAGCTGAGTTCTAGGTGGGATATAAACAAAGACATAAGCAAAAGAAATCCTTGGAGTGAGTTGTAATGCAACTTCATCACTTTACTCAAATCTTCAAAACAGTCTTTATTCTACATTTTTAGTATAAAAATCCACAAGTTAAGTGCACCACACTGTAGAAAGAGACATACAACGCTGAACTTCTATGACAGTCAGTGGTACAGTCAGACTTCACATGTACAGAACACAAAATTTAGATTAACTGAAATTATAAGATAAAATAAAATCCAATTTCAGAAAACAAAAATCAAACAAAAATCAAACTAAGGGCTCCTGAAATATTCTTAACCCTAATGAGATTCCACTGGATTCAAGTCAAGCATTTACAGTGAAGCATTCACTGTGTGGCCGTATCCACCCAGTTCTGGGATTCTTGGGAGCCTCGAGTGGCTAGATGGGATACTCTACCAAAACAATGCTAACTGATTTTTGATCTGAAAACTCCCTTTAATGTGGCTCTGAAGTCAAGCTTCTGAAATGCATCCTCCTCCCTGCCCCTCATATTTTGAACAAACTCTTATGGGACATTTTGCACTGATATCCTTTGTTAAAAGAAAGCTCAGTTTTTCTGGCAAAAAAACAATTTGAGGGCTGAGTTCAGTTGTGTTGTGTTGGTCCCGTCCTCTGCAGAATGCTGCTGGGGATTTCTTCCCTATGAAGAGTTATGATAGTATGACAAATAAAAATCAGACCTCTGAGTCCAGTAGATGGGGAAGCCATCACTACTGGCATGTATAGTGCTGTTCCAGTGCTTCCAGGGTGAAACTTAAATAGTCTTGCACTCATATTTTTTCTTGATGTAAATAATATAGAGATTCAGTGAACCATCCTTCTAAAGGATAAATGCATCAGGGAGAAGACAAAATAAGATGAGAGATAAGATTTTTTTTGGCTTTTCTTTGTTGTTGTTTTTGAGACAGGGTCTTACTCTGTAGTTCAGACTGCCCCTGAGCTCACTATGTAGCTCTGCCAAACCTCAAATTCAGCAAACCTCCTGCCTCTGCCTCCCAAGAGCTGGGATGACAGGCATGGGCCACCACGCCCAGCACTGTGGTGTGTGGTACTGATTGCTGGTGGGCATGAGTCACCAGGCCCAGTAATGTTGTATGTGGTTACCAGGGGTAGAACTTTAGGACCTTGCACTTGCTAGGCATGCACTGGGACCACTGAGCTAAATCTCTGGCCTCAGATATGTTTTTAGATGCTATGTTCATATTCCCACCTCACTTATCCTCTGATGAGTGCTCTTTTTACCTCTAAGGTCATCAGCTTTGTCTCTTTGAACACTTTCTTTCTTCCTTAGGTTACAACTGTGAGGCCTGCACCAACCCTGCAGACTTCTTCCTGGATGTCATGAGTAGAGACTTCGATGTGGTGGAATCAGAAAGTGAGCAAGAAGAACATGAATGTATGTGGGTCTATAAGATTCATAATGTTTTACTTAATTATAGTGGCTGAGATTTACAAATGTGATG
>PVIC010034778.1:0-19472 GCA_004025085.1 Thryonomys swinderianus | reverse complement strand
AGTTTGATTCAGGTAACAATGAATGATCGAGAAAAAGTTCATCAGCAAAAATAAAATTGCAAATTTTCTATTTGGACTTATTTCCCTTGTGAAAGAATTTTGAATAATTAAGCAAATCAAAGTAAATGCCATCTCTTCTGGAGACCAACTATTAAATTTTGAATTGAATTGACTAGAAATTTCAGCCTTGGTTTACTTACTTAGAAGCCTATCAACTTCTGTGTTAAGTATTTTACCTTGGTAGATGCAAGTTACAGAAATTTGCTTAATAGGTCTATAGAACATGGTTTGATTACCAAGACTGTAAGAGCAACAAAATTCTCAGTTCAGAGACTCTCCAGCTCTTTTAAATGGACTTTAGAGTTTGAATTATGAGCTGTCAAAACTGAGGTGTTTCACTAAGCCATAAAGAATGGTTATTTTGTTTTTGGCATTGACAGACCTATTTCAAATACAGTTTCCTCTCTTAGAAGTAACCTTAAGCAAATCTTTTAACTTGTCTGGGCTTCATTTTCTCCATCTGTAAAGTTCACATAGCAAAAGCTCAAAAATCAGTAGTGAATTATTACTTTCTGACTTGTTCTTTCTTTTGAGACAGGGTCTCACTTTGTAGTTCAGGCCGGCCCTGAGCTGACTATGTAGCCCAGCCAAGCCTGGAACTCAGCAATCCTCCTGCCTCTGCCTCCTGAGTGCTGGGATTACAGGCCTGAGCCACCACACCCAGTGTATTGTTGTATGTGGTTACTGGAGATGGAACCAGGGACCTTGTGCTTGCTAGGCAGGTGCCAGAACCACTGACTAAATCTCTGGCCCTTGACTTATATTGTCTTTTGAAATTTGTAGTATCCAGCTGTCTTAAAGATAGTACTACTGCCTTTTATAGTCAGGTTCCATAGTCTGAACTTTACTATGTTGTATGAAACAGTTCCAAATATGTGGGTCAGAAGAATGATGATTGAGAACCATTGTTGGGTAACCATTATGGGGATTTAAGAGTGGTAGGAGAAGAGGCTGCTTAGAGAATGAGTGATGATATGGATTAGTTGCCAGACCACAGGCAGGAACAAAGCACTGACATGCTTTGGTTCCACACATTCTAAAATACTAATTTTATAAGTACATAATACATTTATATGATATAAAATTGAGAATGTTCAAAAGTGCCTAGAGTATCCCTTCTATTTTTATCCTCAGCCTTCCAGTATCACATCTGTAGGCAGTCAATGTTAAATGCTTTTGGTTTGTGTGTGTGTGTGTGTCCTTTGAAAAAAAATTCTGTGGGTTAGTATATGTATTAACTGTTTTACCTGTTTTTTATACACTCACTTTGTTTTCTGTTTTAGCTGTCATTCAGATCATATATAAGATTCCTATTTTCTCCTTTAATTTTTCAAACATTCCATCTTATTTACTGAAGAGCTACTGAAAATTTTCAGAAATTGCCCAACCATATTTCTGTTCTTTTCATGGTGTGAAAGTATGGTGGAAGTATATAGTGCAATTGTATCACAGAATCACCTGTATTCCCCATATCTAATCCTTGGCAACTACTAATGTGTTCTCCATTTACATATTTGTCATCTAAGCACTCTTATGCATGTGATATATATATATATATATATATATATATATATATATATATATATATATATATATATATGAACAGAGAGATACATATATAAAACCTTTTGGGATTGATGTGTTAGCTTTTTCATTTGGCATAATTCCCTGGAGATTCATTCAACTTGTTAAGTGTATCAATAGTTCTTTTTTATTGCTGAATGGCATTCTCTCCTGTTGTCTTTTGTGACTGTAGGACATTTTATGCCTTGACCAAAATTTAACACCATTCAGTGGATATCCGTGCTGTCTTTTGCTATTATAAATTTCATATACACTCAAATCACAGCCACTTCCTATACCTGCCTCATTTCTAGCAGTAAAGAAACAATACTTTACATAGATGTCCAAGCTCAAGAGCCAGCACAGCAGAAAACTGCTATCAAGAGAGCATGACAGTAACGAGATGTCAAAGGCAGCTCTTGTTTCCTGGGAAATCCTGCACGATTGGATTCTGACAAAGCACAGGAGCATGGTGTGTGTCGATGAGGATCAGGATGCCCAGAGACTGGTGGTTCCTTCATCCAGACATGACTCAGAGTTAAGCCCTCAGGCCACTATCCTTGGAGCCTGCATATTTATATGCATCTGCCCTCCAGGGACCGACCTGATCATCAGCAAGGAGTGTCCTCCTGCCTGGGCTGAGCCGGTGCATCACGCTCAGCCCTCCATTCAGCAGCATTGCTTGGCCTTGTGTTCCCTGGGAAGCCTGTGAATTTTAACTGTTTATGGTGTAGGGGAAAGTGTGTCTCTGCATCTTTTACTTCACAAGTATGAACTTTCTACCAAATACTCAGATTCTTGTTTTTGATTATAGATTAAAAAAACTTACCATGTTTGAAGGATTGAAATGATCTCTTCTGCCATAATTTAAATTCCTACTCTGACAGCTATTATTTCTGACAATGAGTTCCTACTTTTTGGAGACCTATGTCTATTTGTTTACCTATGAAAAATAACTCGGAACAGTCAGGGTGCTTTGAGGAAGACAGGGGACTGCAAAAGGGGTCCATGACACCTCTTCTGCCTTTCTCAAGAAGCCTCAGGAGTCCATAGTGTCTTTTGAGTCCCTCTCTTCGGTGCTCATTAGCTGTCTCAAGACAAGATTATAATAAATTGAGTTGCATGACTTACATATCCTTAAAGTGAGTGAGTACAGGGGCTGCTCCCTGTGTTTGTAGCAGGTCACAAACAGTCAAGCAGGTGACACGAGTGAGATGGCGAGTGGAGACCGATCGGCAAGCTGAGAAGACGAAGGCTTTGGGTAAAGAGGCGGTACCTGCTCGGCCACAGCAGATCATAGCCGTGGAAGGGTATGGCTCTTGGTTTGCAGATTTATGTGTAAGACCTGGTGTTTCAGCATTGGGAATGCCTTGTTCTGGGGAGATGCAGTTATACGTGCCTTTGCCTCACACCTCCTCACCTCTGAATCAAGGGCTTCTACTCTGAAGCACTTGATAATAAAAGATACTTGTCATAAAGGAAACATCAGGTTATATTATAAAGCTATGTATATAAACATTTTGACCACACTTTTATACTGCTGCTTCGAAAAAGCAGTTCTATTTTCATTGATCCAGGTGGCAATACCTATGTAATATACTGACACTGAATTTCCAGTGGATTGATCTTTGGCCATTTCTTACTTCCTCATGGAAGCGTGACTGTTCCTTCACCTCTTGCAGACATCCTTCTGGTCCCTCTGTTTCTCAAGATGCAGGTGAGCACCTTGTGTGTATTCAACAGTGTGTTCAAGTCTCTGCTGGAGGAGGAAGATGGTGAGAATGGTGTTCAGTAAAGTGGAGCAACTGAGTGGTTGACCTGGATGTGAATTTGATCAGAATGTCCTGCTCTGAACTCTGCCACTTTGTTTCCACTAAGGGAAGAAGATGAGTGTCATGAAAGCATCTTTGTTGGTACCGATCACTGTTAGGATGAGTATGCTTTTGATACATTTCATTTCTTAAAGTGTGCTTTGGGGTATTATCTTTTTCATACTCCTTTATTCCAGCTGCAAGATACAATTTTTCATTATAAAAATTAATATGTTAACAGACAAAACATACTCCCCTCATCACATATTTTTAAATCTTAGAGGTAATTACTGTTACCAACTTTTGTGTATGACTTTCCAAAACTTTTTGTATGTATACATATCTGTACTATAAAAATAGTAATATTTGAGTAATATTACTATTTTTTTGAGTAATATTCTTTGGATAGTCTATAGACCTACTGCCTTGGATACACACATGCACGTGTGTGTGTGTGTGTGTGTGTGTGTGCGTGCGCGCGCCATTTGAGTGTATAACATTTTTCTTTTTGGTGAGTTTTGTGCTGTCTTACCAATATTGTAAAATATCCTTGTAAATGTCTCATGGATATATTTTTTTATTATGGATTTATTTTTAAATTTTCCCAAGAAAATACAGAAGAATCTGTTGAGCCATAGGGAAACAACTTATTCTTTTAGGTCCTAGAGAGGGAGAGAGTGTGTGTTTTAGAAAGAATCTTAACCAAATGTTTGGAGTATTGGGAAAATTCTTGGTATTTTAAAGTTCCAGTTTTATATTTTGCTCTCATTTGAATTCTGCCTTTTGAATTTAGATTTGGAATTGATACAGAGAAGCAAAATTGGTTCAAAGTCATAGCCCAGTTCTGGGCACGATGGTGTGCACCTATAGTCCCAGTACTAGGGAGGCCGAAGTAGGGGGACTGCTGAGTTTGAGGCCACCTTAAACCTAAAGCAAAAAAAAATCCCAAAACCCAAGTCATAACCTAATTCAAAACTAAAAAGCTCTTCAGCAAGGTGTGGTGGCACATCTTTGTAGCAGGCTGAGGCAAATAATCACATATTTGATCCCATCCTGGGCAGCTTAGTGGCTTACTGAGACCCTGTCTCAAAATAAAAAGCCAGTGGATGGGACCAGAGATTTAGCTCCGTGGTTCTGGCAGCTGCCTAGCAAGCACAAGGTCCTGAGTTGGATCCCCGGTAACCACATAGGTCAAAACCAGTCCTGGTGACTTATGCCTACCAGTAATCAGCAGCACATAAAACAATCCCAGGTGTGGTGGCTCACACCTGTAATCCCAGCACTCTGAAGGCAGCCTTGCTGACTTCAAGACTTGCCTGGGTTACGAAGTGAGCTCAGGGCCAGCCTGAACTACAAGCAGGACCCTGTCTCAAAAAGAAAAAGTAACGATGTAACTCAGTGTGAAGAATGAGTTGAGTCTAGGGATTGAACAGGATTACTAGGGTAACACACACAAAACCTTGGATTTTAGTAAGTGTTTGAAAGTGGCACTGTGTGTTAATGTGGAGAAACTAAAATGTTACTTGGAAAAATAATCTCCCGTAATAGTCATAAAATTCTTTTTTCCAAGTCATTCTTTGTTTAACTTGTAGTTAAAACATCTAAATTCATGCCACAGATAGTAAGAACTTTGTCAGTCTCTTTAATACTAGTTTGGATAATCCTAGAAGCAACTTTTTTTTTTTTTTTTTTTTTAGACAGGGTCTCGCTTTGTAGTTCAGACTGGCCCTGAGCTCACTGTGTAGTCCAGGCAAGACTTTAACTCAGCAGTCCTCCTGCCTCTGCCTTCCGAGTGCTGGGATTACAGGGGTAAGTTACCATGCCCAGCATTGAGGTGTGTGGTACTGATTGCTGGTGGGCATGAGTCACCAAGCTCAGTATTGTATGTGGGTCCTGGGAATTGAACCAGTGTCCTTGTGGTTGGTAGGCAGGCGCTGGAGCCACTGAGCTAAATCTCCAGCCCCTGTACCCTTATTTTTTAAAAAATAGCTTTGGGGCAAGGGTGATAGCTCAGAGATTTGTGAAGCCCTGGCTTGAGTCCCAACACTGGAGTATTTAGTCAGGCCTGGAACACTCAACTTTTCCTGGTAGAAACATTTAATTAGCTATTGAAGTTTTTAAAAATTAACGTGATTTGAGAATTTTGTTTCTCACATGAGACTTTTGCCAGATGTTGATAGGGCCTCCTAAAATGCCAGTTGCCCAGTGTTTATCATCAATGCATTGACAGTGGAGGCCCTAATTCATGGATCAGTTAGCTTCTAGCAGAATAATTGCTGAGATTCCATAAGCACTCAAATACACAGTCACTCCTTTTTCTATGCATGTTTGGAAGAAAGATGAAATATGAAGTGTGACATGAAAACTTGTTTTTCCCACGGAGCCTTTCAAACTCTCAAGGACTTTTGCTGCTTCAAGCCACATCTCATTGCAAGTCAGAATCTCAGGTTGGAACTCAGGAATCCATCATTTTTAATGCCACCAAATAGTTTAAAGGTACAACCAAGTTTGGGGATTAGTAAAGATTTCTCTCCAGTTGAAGATGAGTTTATTAAACACAATTTCCAAGGCCCTGGCCAGTCAGATAACTTTACAGGTGTGGGAGGTAAGAGTGGTTGAAAGGATACTATTAATGACAAACTTTTTGTTTTGTTTAATTTTGTTTTGTTTGTGGTGCTGGGGATCAACCTCTGGACGTTGCACTTGCCAGACAGGTGCAATGCCACTGAGCTACATCCCTGGCCCCCAAAACTCTAAATGTACAAAATAAAACCCAACTGGCCTGAAAGAGTTCATACAGTTTCCAAAGGTGCTTGATTGCCAAGAACCAACTTCCCGTGATGGCGAACTGATGGCATGGTGCCACAGTGGCCTGTTTGTTATCACTGAAAGCTCTAAAGTGTTTGCCACCACTGCTCAGGCACAGGAGAATTAGTCCTAGTGGGAGCAAACAAAGCTAACATTTAAAATGCCTTTAACCTGAAACATGTGCGCCCTGGGTCTGAAAACAACCATAACCTCTCCAGTTGTGAAGATTCCTCCCAATAAGAGTGAGTTGTGGAACTCTGTTCAACTTGGAAGTGTAAAGAAGAAATTTAATTTGTGGAAGAGATTGTAGGTAAGTGAAGAAAAATTCAGTGACTAAGCAGGAATTTGTCAAAGCCAAACAAACCCTAACAAAGTGAAAATTCTATGGAACCAAGAACCTAGAATGTGTTTCACTAAATGATTTGATACATCAGAAAATTAGGTGTCTATGGCATAGGCATCCCAATAAAAACACTATTATGGCATGAAAGTTTTTGCTGCTTCTTTAGGGGACATTACTTTGTCAGTACTGCTCTTTCTGAAAAATTCTGCTTTTGCTTTTTTAAAACTTCAATTGTAGATGCACAGAACATTGCAAAAAGATGTGTGGGATAATCATGTGTTCTTCATGCTTCCCTGATGATAACATAAAGAGAATTATTTATAAAAGCCAAGAAATTGATATCAGCCTGTTCACATTTTAGCAGGTTTTACATGTGTTTGTATATGTAGTTCTATCCATTTTATTATCTGATGTAGTTGCATGTAACCACAACCACAATCAAGATACAGAACTCCATGTGAGATTTTAAAGAACTGTTAAAGGGGTATATACATAAGAATGGAATCATTTTGTAATCTGATCACCAACTTCAGACCAAGATTTTGTATTGTTAGGGAATACTATTTTAAGGGTGTGGGTAGCATAACTTTTGTAACAAAGTGGCCTTTTTTTCATGGGATCATAATTGTTGCTTTCCTCAGTAAGTGTTCAGAAGTTAAAGATGTATTTCCTTGTTTTATCTGAAAGGAATCAAATGATTAATATATACCCTAAAACATAATAATCTGTTACTGATCTTAGTTTTGGTACAAATCTACCAATTCTAATACCATACCAGTGGACTGGATGCTAGACATTCTTTCTCTGCCAAGTTTCAAAACAAATGAGACCTTTACCAGGCCCGTGCATCTTTTCTAGCTTCTCAGTCAGTAAGATTGACCCCAAGAAATATTTTGATGTGTGGAATTGAATAGACATGGCTCTACTAAAGAGAAAAGGTACTGAATGACATAGTCTAAGCATTGAATCGATATATTGAACTCTGCCTCACCATTTTTGGTTATTACTGTCTCTAGTACTTAAAAATACACAATCATGTCTACTGTTCACTTGGGAGAATTTAAATTATCTTTGCATCTTATATATCAAAATAAAAATGTCTAGGAAAATAAGCCCACTGTTAATAAACTTACTGTTCCCAGGGTTTGCTGATAAATCTACAGGCTAGGGAAGGTTTGTATTTGTGTTCAGTTCTATTACTGTATCCCATTATCTTCTTTAGAAACTTATTTTTGGTACCATTTTTGGCAAGAATTAAGGAGAGAAGAATTTCTGGAATGTGTTCCAGATGGTCCAGAGTCAGTAAACTCAGCTCTGGCGAAGTAATATGATATGTGATGAGAAAAAGTGTTTAAACACCAAGGTACTCAGGCCCAAGGGTTAGCTCAGTGGTTCTGGCGCCTGCCTCGCAAGCGCAAGGTCCTGAGTTCAATCCCCGGTAACCACATATAATGCTGGGTGTGGAGACTCACGCCCACCAGCAATCAATACCACATACCACAGTGCCGGGCGTGGTGGCTCACATCTGTAATCCCAGCACTCGGGAGGCAGAGACAGGCAGATTGCTGAGTTCCAGGCTTGCCTGGGCTCCATAGTGAGCTCAGAGCCAGCCTGAACTACAAAGCGAGACCCTGTCTCAAAAAAAAAAAAAAAAAAAAGGTAGTCATCTTGAGCAAAAGCAGCTTCCAAATTTCATATAGAGTACCTTCTGCCAGATACAGTTACAGTGCTTTGTTAGGAATTTAATATAGTATCAGCAAAACAGCACAGTAATTTTCATAAAACTTGTGAGAGTTAGACTAGTGACACACTTAAGAAAGTGCATCTTGAATACTGTGGAAAAGGTAACCACTGGCCCATTCATCAGAGGGCAGAGAATAGGATAATCAGCATTAGTGACTGTCAGTGAAAAAATCAAAAAGGAGGGTAGATTATTTTCAGTAAAAAAGTAAACTAGCCTTGGGCTTGGGGATTTAGCTCAAGTGGTACCACACCTACTTTGCAAACACAAGGGCCTGAGTTTGATCCCTGGTACCACTAAACAAACAAACGTCTTTATTGACAAGTAGCCCTGAGGTAGATTTTAAATGTCAGGAGGGAGCTACTGTAAGGGGAACTCCCTATCCCTCACCCAACCAAAGAACTAGCATCTTTAAACACAGCCAAAGAGGTTTCAAATAAATGTAAAGAAGTTAATCAAAATACTCAGGTCAAAAACAGTCTATTTAAATGGAAACAGAGACAGTCGTTAAGCAGTACAGATGGAAGTTGCATAATTTTAGAAATGTATTAGCTAGTAAGCTTATAATTAAGAGTCAGGCCGGAGGGTTAGTTCAGTGGTTCCGGCGCCTGCCTCGCAAGCACAAGGTCCTGAGTTCGATCCCGGTAACCACATACAATGCTGGGCATGGAGACTCACGCCCACCAGCCATCAATACCACATACCAGAGTGCCGGGCCTGGTGGCTCACGCCTGTAATCCCAGCACTCGGAGGCAGAGACAGGAGGATTGCTGAGTTCGAAGCTTGTCTATGCTACGTAGCTCAGAGCCAGCCTGAGCTACAAAGCGAGACCCTGTATCAAAAAAAAAAAAAAAAAAAAGAGAAGTGCAGTGTATTATATTGACCCGTAAATGGCAAAAGTAAGCCCAGCCTGGACAACTTAGCAAAATCCTGTCCAAAATATAAAAACTTTAAAAAGGAAAAGAAAAACCAACTATAAAACGGCATTTGTACTTATGTCATTTGTCACAAACAGCAACCTAGGATACAGAAAGAGTAGTAAGGTGATGTGTATTGTTTACAGCCTAAGACATTTTATCCTCAAAATATATTAACAGTTTAAAACTAGGTAGCATGCTGCCATCAGTCATTAGTGCATGTTATTATGTGGTGTGATAAAAGCAGGATTCAAAAATACGTTTTAATCAGTAATGTGTTGGTGCCATTAAATATTTTTTTCTTGTAAGTACAAATGTATGACTTTGCTAATATTTGGTGACAATAATACAGCTAACATTCACTAATGCTGGGCATGTGCTAAGCATTTCACATGTAGCATTTTAGGTAAACTTGCAGCAGTACTGTGACACAGGGACTGTTTTACAGATGGGAATGTGGAGGCCAAGAGAGGAAGTTACAGAGGCCATAGCTGGTGGGCAGTTGAGCCTATGCACCTCCCCATAGTACTCAGGAAAGGTACTGGCTGACTGAGGAAATGGATGGGGGGAAGCCCCCGTCATAGCTGAGGGTGACACAGGAAAAGGGAAGAGTACAGGAAACATTCTTATCTATGGCTGGTTGACTTTGCAGGCCAGAAGCTCGGGGTTTTTTGGGGTTGTTGTTTTTTTTTTTTTTTTTGAGATAGGGTCTTGCTTTGTAGTTCAGGCTGGCTCTGAGCTCACTATGTAGCCCAGGCAATCCTCGAACTCAGCAATCCTCCTGTCTCTGCCTCCCAAGTGCTGGGATTACAGGTGTGAGCCACTACACCCGGCACTGTGGTATGTGGTATTGATTGTTGGTGGGTGTGAATCACCACACCCAGCATTGTATGTGGATACTGGGGATCAAACTCAGGGCCTTGTGCTTGTGAGGCAGGCGCTGGAACCACTGAGCTAAATCTCCAGCCCTGGGCTTTGCTTTTAAGTTATGACTGGAGACTCAACTCTTGAGCACTTGGTTTCACCGTTGCACTTTATATAGTCTGAAAGAGCTTTTTCTAAAAACATCTCACTCTGGAAAATATTCTTTGTGAATCATCTTCCTCCGGTGAGCACTTACTAAACGTGCAAGTGTAGGCTCTGTGATCCTCTGGGACACAGCAGGCCTTATTAACACGCGAGTAGATTGTGAGAGACACACTTTACGGGTGAGTGCCTGTGTATGTACTGTAACTGACCCGAGAATATTTTTATTCTGTCAGGAGAAGTACTCCATTTGCCATTATCATTGCAAGCTTATCTTTCCCCCAAAACATCAAGCCTGGAAGCAACAAAGAACTGTAAAGCTTTGGTGAGGGGTGTAGCTCCGTGGAAGGTGTGTGCCTGGGTGAGACGCCCTGGGTTCATCCCCCAGCAGTAGCAGCAACAGCGCAAGAACCATAGAATCCTTCAAGTTCCAATATACCATTTGGTTATCAGCATAATGAAACTATAACTTGTTAGCCAAAGTGTTTCCCATTCATTGTTGTAGTTCCTTTTCTGTTTTTCTCAGTATTAAGCCATCTTGGATTACGTGAAATCTATACAAAAACTTTTAACAATGTTATAAGAACATCAAAGGATTTTTAAAACTTTGTGTTGAATGTATACAAATCAAACTTTGATATGCTTTCAGAATGAAGGGTAAAAACTAAAGAAAAGCTAGAATCAGTGATTATGATACTTTGAAATATATAAAACTTAGGAAGTTACAGAAATTTTAGCTAAATTAATTTTTGAGAATTATATATATTATGTATTTATATTTATAAATATATAAATGATACTTATATAAATAATAACATAGATATTGGGGGACAGTTTTGAGACAGTCTTGTTATATAGTTCAGGCTGGCCTCAAATTCATGGTGTTCCTCCTGCCTCAGCCTCCCAAGTGAGGATTCTGTGTTTTGTCATTGAAAACAAAGACTGTGTTTTTAAAGTGGGCCACTCTAATCAGACTGGAGTGTAGAACTTTTCTCTGCTATTTGTGACTTGTTTTTTCTTTGGTGGAAGAAAACGGGGTCCAAGGCACCCCTTGGATACCCAGGAGAAGCCTTTGACCACTTACTGTTTGACCAATTTGGAGTCGTGTATATCCTGTGAAACCAAAAACCTATTGCTGCGTAGAATGCTAATTAATTGCTTGGTTTTCAAGATTATTGGGCCATTGCTTCTCAGGATTACCATCGTCACATTCCCCAGTCCAGGCCTGTCATCCACCATTGAAGCTTAGATGCAGTCCTTGACCCAGACTGTGAACATAATCTAACTTGGAAGAGAACGGTACCCACATATACCTTCACAGAAAGAATGACCAGACCTTTGGCAGTGTTAGGACTGCTGAAAGGTCGTAGTAACCAGCTCAGTTTACACTCAGAAAGTGTTCCCGACACTGAAAGAGATACACTTGATAGAAACAGAAAATTGTAATAAAATGGAATTCTAAAGCTGGCACAGCATATGTATTTATACATTCTTCTGTGTTTAGCTCAATGGTGAGAGGACTCTTCTGGAAAGACTGCAGTACACAAATGTTTTCAATTTGAGCTTGCCATTTTCATCTAATTGGTCCTTGGGACAAGGTTCACTGCCCTGGAGGTGGCTTGGGTCAGTCTTTAAAACATATACTAATGAATTTAAGACTTGGGACAGTTTTTGAAAAGGGCTGTTCTATATTGGACAATTGTGTGAACTCAGAGTTGTTCCCCATGAATATCTTCAATAACTGTGTAATGTCACTCTGGAGAGCAGGATCTTCTGTCTCTCCAAGCAGAACTGATTGCCTTTGCCAAGAGTGCTTGATTCTTACCTATATTTAAATCTTGAGCTTGGCAGATTCCTTCATTTTAATAAAGGGAGCTTGTAAAATAGGGAGCAAATAGGGCAAAGATTGTCCAAGGGTAACTAGATGTATTGAAGGACAGTTCATAATAACCCTTAGCTGGAGGTGTAGCTCAGCAGGAGAGAACATGCTTAGCGTGCAGGAAGCCCTGGGTTCCACCCCTAGCACCCCAAATCAAGGACTTTTAAATGACCTATAAATTTTGTATGCAGACACCATTAGTCATAGTTCACAGTTTTTATCTTCAGTTCACATCCCACCCATAAAGTCATGGGTGGAACTTGGAACTTGTTTATGTAACTACGGAGGAGTAAGCGGATGCGTTCACAGACACCCTGTAATCAGAACCCCAAAGCCTGAGACACACGTTCCCACCACACACCTTTGGCAGAGCTTATAGACTTGGTTCTGATTAGTTGAGAAGACATGCAATTGCTCCGCTTTGCCAATGTCTCTCCTATTGCTCACCTTGAGTCCAATTTGTGTTGGGCCGGTAGCAAAAAGAAAGTATAGATTTCATAGATTCTTTGATCAGTGGAAGTTTGACTAATTTCTTTACAGAACAGGAAAATTTTCACTTCTGTGTAATGTTGTGTTTGTTAACGCTGTTCATCACACGTGAGGCTGTGCACGGGTTGCTCAAATCTTCAGACTGGACCTGTTTCCTCTCTGATTTAAGTTGGGTGGGCAAGGAAATCGCCTAAGACCCTTTCTAGCTTTCCAAGCTTGAAGTTCTGCTTCTTGTGCCCATAAATGTTAGGGCATCTGTGAGACTGTTTGAGTTGTCTAGAGGACAGACTCCCTGCAGACAAAGGGCGGCACTTGGGTTCTGCTGGCACTTGTGTTGGGTTTGTTGAAGCCCTCAGCCCTAAATGCCAGGTAGCGGTTGTCTGGTGGCAGTGCCACGGGGACCCTGAGTGACAGCACGAGCGGCTCTGGCATGCAGTCTGCCTCACATGACTGTTGTGCCAAACAGCCTGGTGTCCCAGCTTCACAGCCTTTCAGCATGAAAGAAAATCTTAAAACATTTAGCAAATAAGCAGTGCTGCTTTTACAGGTAACTAACATGGAAACAGCAATTTATAAAACCCCTATAAAATGTCTAAAACCGGGCCGGAGATTTAGCTCAGTGGTTCCAGTGCCTGCCTTGCAAGTGCAAGGCCCTGAGTTCAGTCCCAGTAACCACATACAATGCTGGGCGTGGTGACTCACGCCCACCAGCCATCAATACCACATACCACAGTGCTGGGCCTGGTGGCTCACGCCTGTAATCCCAGCACTCGGGAGGCAGAGGCAGGAGGATTGCTGAGTTCGAGGCTTGCCTGGGCTACATAGTGAGCTCAGGGCCAGCCTGAACTACAAAGCAAGACCCTGTCTCCAAAAAAAACAAAACAAAAAAAAAGAATGTCTAAAACCTGGGAGAAGGGGAGAAACATTTGTGTCATACATCACAGAGCACTTTGGGGCATGTTATCCTTGAATCTTCCCAGCCTCATTTTACAGATGCAGAAATTCTGGAAAGTTCCCAAGGTCACAACACCTGACAACAGTAGAGTTGAAATTCAGTCTTCTGGTTCCAACTTGTGTTTATTTTATAGTACACCACCAACAGACCGATACAGTTAGTTCATATATTTATGGTTAAAGTTGATGATTCTGCAAAGGAAAATAAGTGATCAAAATGGAAATTGTCTTGTGGGGGTTCCTAGTACCCGTTTTATATGACTACATCTAAAATGCTCTAAGACAAACACAAAACTGGCCAGTCATTCCTCATTTTGTTTGCTATTAACTCTGAAACAGCTCCTGAGAATAGCTGGAAGATTTGAATATCTCTGGAATGTCGCTGTCCAGTTTCGAAATAATTTTATAAATGGGTTTCTTCCAGGAAGGCTCTGAGTCTTTCCCTGCGGAGACAGCCCTGAAGAACTCCTGTAATGTCAAGCTGGCAATTTCCAAGAAGCAGTCTGGAACCTGCATTTCCAAAGAGACCCCCGACAGAGAGAAGACATGAGGCCGGGGAGCGCCGCAGAGACCCCACTGCTGGATGCTGTTGTTCCTTGGCTGGTGGCTACAAGCGTCCCTGTTCTTCCAGCCCCAGATTTCTGCGGCCCAAGGAATCCCTGCTCCCTCATCAAATGGAAACTTTAAAATCACCATTACAAGGAAATAGTTCTGGAATAAAATGTATTTTGCGGGAGGAACCTGTTCCACTAAGGAGTACCTTTTAGTAAGTAGGAAACTCTAACTAGAAGGAAATCTGTTCCCCAAAGAAGTTTTAGCATTCTTTCCCATTATCTTTTGCAGAAACGAAGGCCCTCAAGCTCATGACTGTTGTACTTTACCCCACCACTCTTTAGGGCTGGATCCTAAGGGCTTACATTCCTCAAAGCCTGTTAAGTAGGGCTTTTCCCGAACACTTGATAAACCTGGCACTGTAAGGGGGGGGTTGTCCCTCACGTCCTCCAGGTCCGGCTTGGCCTGAGACTTGCCATCATGGCCTGTCAAGGAAGCACTCTCACATGGGAAGATGTGCCAGTGTCACATCCCACGCTGGCCTGGGGCCGGTGGAGGTTTATACTTCCAACTATTCTGGCTGAAATTCCAACCAGTGGATTGATAATCCTTGAAAATGCCATAAACTGCTCCTGTGGTCACAACTGAGAAAGGCAGGAAGAGGGAAATGTAGTATAACCAGACACACCTGGAGCCTGCAGAATAAGATGCCAGCTTAATAGCCACCAGCCACCCATATGTCTCATAATGAGGATTCACACCAGTAACACCTAGACTCACTTAAAGGCGCCACCAGTGTGCCTTTGTGCAGAATCCACAGGCTGGCCTCGAGCTTGCTAGCCTCTTGCCTCAGTCTCCTGAGTAGCTAGGATTATAGGCCTGAACGACATGCATGTTTATTTGTTATTTCCAGGATGAATGTGAAACAACTTGTGAGAGGCCAACAGATAAGACTGTTAAGATGCAGAAAAGAGCCAAGTGATGAACAGAAGTTAAGAAAATGAGCCAAGATACTGCTGCATCTGAGCCCAGCGTTTAGTCCTAAGCTTCCTGATACTGAGGCAAAGGTCAAGTTTTCTAACTTGATAATTTTGAAGTGTTAAGTCTCGATTGGCATTAGACTGTGGTCTGAACTTCAGCATGAAAACTGGCTCTATTTGCTGCATCTACCTGTTGCCTGAAAAGATGCTGACAAAGACGTGGGTCCAGGGCCACCGTGATTCTCAGTGAGGAGCCCTTTTCTGAAACACCAAACTTCCAGAGACAACACGCTTCAAAATACCTCGTGCAACCCTGATATTGTGTCTTACCTCAAAGTCACTTCCTTTGTTAAAGTGTATATTGAGAGCTCGGAAAAGTTCTGAATCACGGAGAACCACCAGCATTTTAGGATTTGTGACACCATCTGAAATCGCTTGCCGGGCAAATTTTTCCATTTGGATGTAATAAAACTCACGGAAGTTGCTGAACCACTTGATCATCTGGGAGGTAATGCCCCGATTGAACTGCAAACAAGAGACCCATGAAGTCAGACATCTGCAGCCGGGGCTCAGAGCCGTCAGTGGGGCAGTGGGAATGGATTCAACCAATGTAACAGGGGCTCCCTGGAGATACAGGAGCTACATTGTTTTCCTACTCAGTTGGACTCAGAAAATGTGAACTAAACCCAAAGCCCATTTTTAAAGAATGTCATGTACTGAATTTATAAAGTGTTTTCGCCCACGAGAACCTTTTTGTGTCATCCAAGTATGACTTTGGGAGAGACAACTCGGGTTAAGGCCGCAGTGGAGCTCATATAGCAGCTTTCTCTGTGATAAGGGGTCAGAGTCTGCATCAGAGGGCAGTTCACCGGCAACTTGGAGTTGCAGAATGAAGTCTGAAGTGCAGTTTTCTTTGGGGGTCATCCAAGCAACTGACTCTGAGAAACCTGAAAAACTTGAATGGAATGGATCCAAGGCATTAGCAGCTTCTACCCAACACCCTGAGTAAGAGGTCCTCAGAGACTTTCTATGGCAGCAGACAAGGTTCAGTTCCAACAATCAGTTTGATTTTCCTTACTATCCTGCTTGATTTGTATGTACTTCTACTCAGTTTGGAAACACAGCAACCTGAGTGTAAGTTTGACCGTGCCTGACTCTGTACGTAGTCTGTCTTCTTTATAAGGTCAGAATACATTAAGTCAGAAAACCAGGCCAGAGTCCACCTACTATTCATCTTACCCTTTTCCTTTCCTTCCCAGGTATTTCTAGGATTATCCACAATTCAAAAGCCTAAAATTTCAGAGACCCAACCTTTCTAGCTCAGAATGATCCGTGATTATCCCAGTAATTATCTGCATGGAGAACTTGACACGAAAACCTTGGACTTGCCTCACACCACTGCCACTTGGGAATTGTACAGAGGTTGAACCTCATTTAATGACTTTACCTGAACATCGGGGAAATAAGCCTTCAGGAGGTTGGAGCTGGGGTACCGTGCAAAGAAAAACATGAGTTTGGCCTTCTTCAAGTGACCGGGATTTAGGCCTTCCTGGATTTATTTCAGTGTCAAGGAAAGTTAACATGTTAAAACACCAGTTTACCAATTACTTTTATCAGATCGTCCAAACAGTGATCACCCCATTCCTTGTGGATTTTCTTTTTTCTGGTTGAATGGAGTATTTTCATTTCTCTCTTTCTGGAAACTTTGCATATAAACTGGATCCCATACACAGTGAAGTTGTGGAATTTGAAAAATACCTTGGTGTGTGAAAAGTATATCATATTTCATGCATAGATATCAGATACTCTGGTACTGTGTGTAGAGGGAGCAACTCTATCCCAGATGAACCATTTTGTTTCCCTAAGGAATGATTTATTTCCTCTCTGCCTCAATTTCTTCACCTGCAAAATAAGAGGAGCTGCCTGTGAGGTCTCCAGTCTGTCGTTCTGATTGGCTTTGACATCCAGGCTGCTTGTAGCCAGGTTGAACACCAGGCCCTGCTGTGCCCTTGCTCAGTGAAGAAACTTGGACTGTTGTCTCCATCTGCCTTTCGCAGGCCCCAGCTCCAAAGGTCCCTATGGAACCTTTCCTCCCCCACTTAGGCCCTCCTCACCCTCGACTCCCCTGGCTCTTTATACAAACCTCTGTCATAGCAATGACTTTGTGGAATTTTTACCGCATGTTTGTCTCCACATTTAGACTGTGAGCTCTTTGAGAGCAAGGACCACATCTTTTCATCTTTGTGTTCTACGTGCCTAGCACTGAGCTAGGCACATAGTAGGTGCTCAATAAATGTGCTGGATGAAGGAGTGAGTGAACCTTAATCCATACACATGTATGGAAATTAGGCTCCAAAGCCTAATACCTCACCCACAATGGGACAGATTCCTTTCTGTTCAACAAGAGCAGGAACCCTGTGGTGTGACTGTAGTACCACAGAAGAGGGAAATAGAGTCTCTCAAGCATGACAGTTTAGCACTCCCAGTGACACTCTGAGGCTGAGGGAAAAGAGTCCTACAGAGTAATCTTTAGTCATCAAATCTGAGAGCTGTAGATTTAGGACAGTTAATACTTACTAATGGGATATTATTTTAACCAAAAGAAACCCAAACTGCTGTGGTTATAGCTAGCCCAGCGCTGTGTGGAAGACTCTAATGCTGTGGGAAAGAGTAGGGCGTGGGAAGCTATAGAAACTGACTCGGTCACTTCCTACCAGTGTGACCTTGGGCAACCCACTTAACACCTCTGGGCCGCCTTTCTAAACTACAGAGTGGTCCACGCTCATGCTTGGCCATCGGAACCTGAGTGTAAATCCTAGCTCCTCACTTGGCTAGCGATTTGGGGCAAGTTTGTTTCTTGTCTTTGCCTCTCAGCCACCGGACCCTAGAGTGGACACTCGAGGACTGTGAGGTAATCCAGCCCCGCAAGCCTTTATGTGAAGCACTGGCCCAAATGCGCTTCTGATTTCAGAATTTCTGTTAGGTGGTAAGGTGGAATGTGTGTTTACCATATTTTATTTAATACCAGCAGCAGAGGCAGCTTGTAATCCGGAATACTAACATCCCTGCAGCAAAATGTATGACTTTATAATAAGTGGGATAAAGTCTACAAGCAGCCTCCAGTCTGTGCCCATCAGGATTTGCCACCAAAATGTTTGAATGGTTTTTAAGGGAGGAAAACAATCACAAGACTTTTCAGAGTTGTGTGGCTGGGTGGAGGTGGGCACACAGTCGCCTGCCACAGAGAAGGTGCTGGATGTCATGCCCGCGGAGCCCTTCCTACCTGCCCTGCCTCGTTCCGGGCAGGCCTGTGACTGTGAATGTTCCTTTTCATAGTAAAGCAGCCTGCTCTTAAGTGGCTCAGACAGTGCACAGAAATAGAAGCAACAGAGAGGAGGAATATTGTGGGGGCAGGATGCTGCCCCCAGGGAAAACTTTCTCACAGTAGCTGTGTACTTCACCTGTGTAAGCAGGTCCCTGAAGCTAGGGACAGGCACACATATGACAAATCGCAGCAATGTTAAAGACCCATTTTTCCCAGGGTTTCCCTGACGCCCAAATTTAACAGGGTCTTAGCCCACGATTTCTTATCAAAGACCCAGACAGGTAGTTTTTTTACAGAGAAAAATGAATTCTGTGCTAATATCTCTCCATCTCCAAGGCTGTTCCTACTGCAGGAAAAGGAAGCAGTGGCAAAGGAAGCATTCTTTTTCTATTTTTAAGTTTTTTTTATTTACTTTTTTTGAGACACTGTCTTGCTTTGTTTGTTTGTTTGTTTGTTTGTTTGTTTGTTTGTTTTTGAGACAGGGTCTCACTTTGTAGTTCAGGCTGGCCCTGAGCTCACTATGGAGACCAGGCAAGCCTCGAACTCAGCAATCCTCCTGTCTCTGCCTCCCGAGTGCTGGGATTACAGGCGTGAGCCACCACGTCCGGCGACACTGTCTTGCTTTGTAGTTCAGGCTCGCACTGAGCTAACTGTGTAGCCCAGGCTAGCCTTAGAACTCACAGCAATCCTCTTGCCTCTGCCTCCCAAGTACTGGGATTACAGGTGTGAGCCACTATGCCCGGCACTGTGATATGTGGTACCGGGGATCAAACTTGGGACCTTTTACTTGGTCAGCAGGTGTCGGAACCACTGAGCTAAAGGAAGCATTGATGCCATTATGGTTGCTCACTGCTCCTCCAGCAAAGCCTCAACTTTGTAGTGTTTCTTACACCAGCAGGGGGCGTTCATAGCACTCAGGATGCAAGGTGACCTGTGTCGTGGCAATGACCCTGCCCCATTCCATCCCATGTTGCTGTTGCTAAGCAGAGGACAGAACTGTTCCCGCCTTGATATTAAATTCCAC